>JABMBR010011299.1:0-99208 GCA_018881525.1 Meteorus sp. PSUC_FEM 10030008 | reverse complement strand
TGTGTTCAACCATAACATATATTGGGAGATATATGAATATATAGTATATGTTCAGTCAGCACTGCTTAGAACTTAGTAAACCTGAACGAGCCCAATATGATCGAGAAGAGCATGTAACATCAAACGATTACAATGTATTGTAGATGTGTTCCATTATACCACCGGTCTAGACGGGTTTCAATGAATCACGAGGGTGTGTAATAGAAATCTTCAATATCACGGAAAAACTGGAATAATTGATTATCCAATCGATAAATCATTATACTGCGAGGATTTGGCCATAGGAAAATTTTCTACATGATTTTTTTTACACTCAAATAGAAACTATGTGTGCCTTGAAAATTTACAATGTGAGAATCAATATCATTTATTCACAGTAATGTGAAACCATGAACTGAGTATTGACTTGTGGATACACATTCGAAAATCTTCATAATCCATGAGAATTTAGCATTGATTCGTGTATTTCTTCAAAGACTGACACACATGCCATATGTTCAGTTCGCTAACGAAAAAAGAATACGCATACACTCGAAGCGATTCCCTCGAATACATGAATATTTCAGATTGGTATAATACATGACATCTCTTTTTTCTAGAGTAAAGAATGCTAAAATACTTATTGGCAATCGACAAAATAGATGATTGTAGTGACAAATTATTAAAAAGATTTATTATCTGTATCATATGGATTTACAATAATTTGTTCACCCAGGTGATGATATTTTAATGGAAAGTATGTTTTGGGTCAAATGAAATCGGCATATATTACCACAACAGTACGATCCATAGAAATAATTTGATATTGGATATAGAAACTCTTGCCGTGCTACATTTCTGTACTTTTATTACGATGAATATCACCGTCATCAATTTGTGCAGTATTCATTCGTTTTCATGAGCATTTATCGAGTTATGGTCGATTTAGAGATATCGGTCAATCGGATATTAATGAAGTATAACGCGAAGTGTAATGGAATGCGCACGTTCATAGCACCAGCATTCTATAATCAATTTGAGTATGTAAAGAGTGAAACGAACTGATTCAATTATTTCTATTCAAATACGCATACAATCATAAGTTTAGGTGGAATGATTCTTATCTTGAATCAGTTATGGTGTAGTAGGTCCCATGAAAGTATGTGTGTGCTGCAGATTACAGTGAAGTAAGGTGTAAAAAGTGTTAACTCACTGCAAATAGTTGTTACAAACGCGCATTAGATCAGCTCAATGTAAAAATATTAAAATCTTCCAAAATGGTAATAGTAAACATACTTTTCAAATTCTTTTTTTCTTTAAATAAAATCTAAAGTCATTTTTCACCATCATTAAAGGAGAACGCAACATTTTTTATTATTCTTGCGCTCCGATCCTTCAATCTGATTTTCTTGGGCTTTCCGTGCGGCGATCGCGCGCATCAAATCGAAAAAAACCTAGAATAAAAATTTCATATTATATATGTGAGATGATCACTGAGTTATTTTGTTCAATGACATGAGCGAATCTCGAAAAAAGCAAAGAACCAATTGATGATGAAGAGAAAAAAAGCACGCAAGGTTAAAAGCTCTTACAAGAACAAAAAATATGAAAAGGCAAACCTATAGAATAATGCACTTCTTTTTCTTCCTCTTGGTACGGTCTTTGCCACGACCATTACTCGCCGATTTATCCTCGATTTTGCGCGATCTTATCTCACGCATCAAGTCGAAAAATACCTGTAAAATGTGCAAGTGATGCTATTTCGTAACATTCGAAAGCGCACAAAGTGCAAACGATCAATACCCTAAGCTCAAGTTATAAAAGAAAATTGTAGCCCAAAACTTTATGCAATGATTGGAATGAACAGTGAACAATGAACGAAAATATACCCATGCTCAGCAAAAAATTAATTTGAAACATAATCAAGATATTGTCAACTGCTGATTTCTCTTTCCTATTTTATTGTTCATTGGTCTTGCCTTATCAACATTTTCTCTCGTTTTAGCGCTCGTTTCAACATAAGGCACACCCCATTGCTGCGACCGCCCTTGAGCTTCTGCTAAACTAACTTTTCGCTTCTCTTGTAGGTCACTTTTATTACCCACTAATAGAAAAGGAATGTTTTCATCATTTTTAACTCGAAGAATTTGCTCTCTGTTGATGGAAGGAAAATTTCTATAAGTATATAAGTCATAGCGTTTTTACGGTTATTACATACCTGAATTCTTGAGTTGCCTGGAAACTGTCATCTTCTGTGATTGAAAAAACACACAGAAAACCTTCACCACTTCTGAAATAGTTATCTCTGATAGCCGCATAATCTTCTTGCCCAGCCGTATCCAAAATATCTATCTGTACTTCTTCACCATCTAACACCACTTTTTTTCGGTATGAGTCTGCTTTTGTTGGCTCGTAATCTTCCACAAACTTGTAGAAGAAATAATGGGAATGTCATTTAGTTTGATACAGAATGATCGGCTAGGCCATGAATAAAATTGCGTATTATACCTCATCATACATAAATTGGAGTGTAAGTGCTGATTTTCCCACACCGCCACTTCCAACCATTATGACTTTATGCAGTGCCTGAGTTGCGCCAAGTTTCTTCGCCATGTTGCTTCAAATAAATAAAATACATAGTGAGATTTTCATGTCTATGGCACACCTCGTAAGATGATTCACTTGAAATGCCACCAACATTGATGCACAAAGGTACCATGTCAACGTGATGAACTCGATAACATGGCAAAATACACACAATGCAGATGGCAAGAGTTACTGGACAATATCGTTAATCGAGGAATGATTATTTACATCAAACCATATCATAGGTGCGCAAATATTTACTGTTAAATTGTTACTTATCTATCTTTCTATCACAATCTTAATAATAGAATCATCACAATAGCCACCATTCAGCTACTTCTACTGCTTTTCAATGCAGTTCATGCCAAATGAGAAATATGTGAAATGCTGTGATACGTAACCGAATATGTTTAGTTCACATGCAATTCAATCGAGCAATAGAATGTGCAATAATCCTGTGACACATAGCAGGATAAAGGTAAAGGCGATTATATAGTTCATTGTACAAAACAGGGACAAATTTTAGGAGCTATGGTACCCTTGCTACAGAGAAAGTGAAGTAAAACCCATGTAACGGAAATAAATCCTAAGTTGACAGGAATCATGTATTACATAGATGATGTATTCCAGGGAAACAAATTGCTTGACATGAAAACGAAAGGGACAATTTTTCTCTAAACATATGACCGTGTCGAGAACAGCAATGTATACTAATCAAGCAATAACAAATATGCATGGCGTATACAACGCGTAATACGAATAATGAAAAGGCGGTGCCGCCTCCTTGGCACGACATATCAATGAGAAACGCACATCCACTTGTACGACACTTCACAACAATGAATCGATGCCGACAAACGAAAAATTCGTCGAGATGCCAAATGTGAAGAATAAATCAGAGAGGAATGATTTGATCAGTCATGTGTAACTTATTCCAATTCATGTACCTTGTGTAATAAATGAAATAACTGTAAATAATCAGAGCTTAGGTTGTACGCGCGACCGTGCTCGAGCGTTCCATGCAGGCCGATACTATCACAGAGCCACAGATACACGTTGCTTCACTCAATGGCCACGACACTTGACTGCGCACAAATCGCCATTTATGTTGCGCTTAGTGTGAAAAAAACTAATGTATAAATATACACCTGACTGCTATAGGATCAAATTGTCGAATCCTAACCTGAAAATATCCATTATGATTCTATATGTATATACAAAAGGTGATCATAAACCATAACAATAACAAACAGAGCAGCAATGAACAGCCCAAAAATTGGAGTGCAATGGTCTCCAGTACACTTGAATAAATTCATAACATGGGGGACAGAAATATGTCTATATGAAGTAGCTCAGTTCAAAGACGCCGATCGACAATCTTGTAAGTATATTTTCTTCGTCCAACTTCAATTCATACCGATTAAGTTTCAAAGTGTTTTTTTTTCTCCCAGGTGCACGAATCTCTGAAAATACAGTCGCACATCTATTGGCAACAAATTCAAACCATCACTATGCGAAGTGTGTAGATATATACCCACAACCTGAACCAGATATTTTACTAGCTGTTGGCCAGGCGAATGGGAAAGTTGCCTTGACAACGTTTGGCCCTACGGCATTCGATTCCCTCGGTTTGACTGGCAAAGAACTTGGTATATAATGATCAATAATGGCATCAGCAATAATACTGTATGACGCTCATATCTAATTTGAATCTTAAATTGATTCACAGCACCGAAACATGCAAGACAATGTAATGCTGTAGCATGGAATCCATCCGACCCAAATTTCATAGTGTGTGGTCTCGATAAATATCGTACTGACCACTCAATTTTACTATGGGATGTATTAAAGAGTCCCGCGCCTGCGGACAGAACTCATCATCATATTGGTGCTCAAACAGATTCTCCAAGACCGGTCGCGGAAGCCAGTGTATCTGAAACTACGCATTCATTGGCATGGTTCAACGGTGAATCGCGCTGTTTAGTAGCTGGTGTTAACAACAAACAGTTGAAAATAATCGACTTCCGTGATTTAGTCAGGACAGTTAATGCAACCTCTACGAAAGCAGTTTACAATGTTTCCGTCAATCCACACAATATCCACCATTTGGTATCACATGTCGACAATCAAATAACAATATGGGATACACGATACTTTGAGAAGCCCGTGCTCACGTTACCACAAACTAGACAAGTAATCAAAGTCTTGTGGTGTCCCACACGCAATAATCTCTTAGGAACATTGCAAAAAGATTCTGCAACACTTCATCTTCATGATATCCAACATTGTAGCGTTGGTAGTGGCGAAGACACAGAACCAGGTGCACTTGAGAGAACCGTAGCACCATCATGGTCAAATACCGTCTTAAACTGGTCAAATCCCACGAGTTTTTCATGGCATCCAACTCATATCAACCGATTGCTAGCCATCACACCACAGGGTATCATAGACTATACAGTTTACGAGCGAATCACTGTTAATTGGTCTGCTCGGTCACATTTGGTATGGAATCATGCGTCCAAAGCATTCAAATACATTTCAAGCAATGACAGTATATACCGAACTTTTGATGACATTTCGGTGCTAATTAAGAAACGTGCTCTTGCTGATTATGGACTATTGCCGGAGCTATCGCAGAATGGAGAACTGGCGGAAAACGAAACATTGAAAAATTTATGGCAGTGGTTATATTTGAGTCGATCCCTTGTTGAAGACGGAATCATACCAACAGACGACAATAAGCATCCAGGTGTTAGAACCGTGTTGAAGCTCGAAGGACAACAAAATGGTAACGGCGGCAGTAATGGTGGCTTCATGAAGTCCGAATTGATTTATCAACCGTGGACTGGCATCGGCTCGAATTATACCGCAAAAATTTATCGGTCACCTGATCGTGATAAAGCATTGCAACTGTGCGGCTGGAGATTCGATAAAGAATCGAATGCCCAGTATAACAATTTATTCCTAGAGCGATTGGAAAGGGAAGGTGCATATGCTCGAGCAACAGCCATTTCAGTATTCAATCTTTGTTTCCCTCAGGCACTTGATATTTTGAATCGGGGTGCTATCAAAATGTCCACAGACACTAATTTAAGTTTCGTAGCAATGGCATTATCAGGCTTCTCCGAAGATAAAAACAGCATGTGGCGCGAACATTGTCTCAAGTCAAGAACACGTTTATCAGATCCTTATTTACGAGCAACATTTGCATTTCTTACGGCAGACAATGATTCACATGAGAATGTACTTAATGAAAGTGGCGTTGCTGTTGAGGATAGGGTTGCATTTGCTTTGATGTTTTTATCGGACAGTAAATTGTGCGAGTATTTGAACAGATTAACATCAAATTTGACTGAGGACGGAGATCTCGCCGGCTTTTTACTTACTGGCGCAACAGTGGATGGTATTCAGTTATTGAATCGTTATTTGGAAATCACTGGTGATGTACAGAGCTGCAGTCTCATTGCCATTAGAGCACTACCATCTAAATTACTGCAGGAAAATCAAGTTCAAGTTTGGATAGATAGTTACAGAGGTTTATTGGATGCATGGCATATGTGGAACCAGCGAGTTCACTTTGATATTGCAATGATATCGCCGACGAATGACAAACTACCTCAACAAGTTTATATATCTTGTAATTTCTGTGGAAAAAGTATCTCAGCGTTCATGGAAGGTTTGAGTCGCGCACGCGGCCCGTATGGCAGACTAGGCAGTGGTTCCAATAAGTTAAAAATGTCGTCATGTCCAAGTTGCCGAAAACCCTTGCCGCGCTGCTCAATTTGCTTGATGCATATGGGAACTGTTAGTGGTCCTCAAACAGTTACGGGTCTTTCCAATCGTAATGATGAGGACAATAAACTTACGGAGTTCGGAAGTTGGTTTACGTGGTGTCAAACGTGTAGACATGGTGGTCATACTGATCATATCAATAATTGGTTCCGTCAACATACCGAATGCCCAGTTACATCATGTAATTGTAGATGTTTTGCGTTGGATGCGGCTTATGCGGTTGGTATCAACTCTATGTAAATAAATTCACTGTAAAATATTCGAATGGTAATCGATCTTCTTATTCCCAGAACATGTCCCGGTGTTCACAGATTGGTGGAATTTGACATCGAACCTCATTCTCTTAGAGGCCATAAATTTCGCCGATTCGTGAATTTTAATATAGCATCAGAAACGAACCCAAATTGTATAATTCCTTGATATAATAATTATTTATTGAAAAAAAAAAAAAAATATTCGAGCATGTGACAATTTTACATTATATCTGCATCGTCCGGAAAATCATTAACATTTGTTCCATCGCTGTTGTCATTTGTCAATATTTCCACAGACGACATGAGATTTTGGCAGCCAGTAACATGCAGGACTGTCATACAGTCATTGTGATCATCCGGGTCTGCTCACGAAAAACATGTATCATTATTATGTCTATCCCTTGATAGTTGTTGAAATTGGAAGATATGATATAATGTTTACCAAATTCCTCTTTCCCTAATACCTCGGGTGAGAATCTAATATACGACTCGGCGGAAACACTGGATTTACTACGAACTGTACCGAACACTTGCATAATACCAGACACTTCGTCCGAATAAGGTTGTGGGAGAGCAACATTAATTTTGAACTTGTCGAATGTTGTCAACTCGACATTTTTTCCATCAGAACTGAGCTGAAACACATGAATTGCAACGGTTGGGACAATATCAACAAGAAGGTCATAGAGTTTTCAGGAAGAAGAGTATATACCTTGGTCAAGTAACCTTCAAGCACAATATTCTTGCCAATATTTTGCGCCACATACTTGCCGGTGAGATGCAGTCTTCCTTCAAACATTTCATATATATTTCAATAACTCAATTGAATACTTCCTATGTGTTATAGCAGTTCGGAAGCCAATTCTGATACTTGATGTATTCCTCAGCCTTATACGATGTTTTTACTATTGAGTCATGCTGTATCATGCATTCACAGGGAGGCCCGCCAAAAAGCGTTCAGTCACAGCATAGACTACAATGTCTACAATAGATATCATAAGGTGATCCTTATGGATGGTGAACAATCTGATACATCGGTAAAACAGAACGGGAACGCATCACAGCACAATACATGTGTACTTGTATTCTTTATAGAGACCATTCATGGTCGTTGATTTCAATTGGATGGAGAAAAAATGAGTCACCAAAATCTTTCTATCCAATCCGCAACATTCATTCCTGTTAATCTCGGCCCCGGTAAGGTTCATTATTCACTTATTCACCTTGTTTCGGCATTCGTTGTTGCTGCTTGTACTTGGAATGCATAAACTGATACCTTCTTGAACATATTTTGTATTCATGTAGGCTCTATACATTTCTCGTACAACTGTTATTATCGGAATTTCATAATTATTACTAGGGTCAACACTGATGTTACCATGGGTGTCATTTTAATTAAGATAATTTGTGAATCGTCTGAAAATTCATAGAACATTCAAATGCATAGTGTCTCATCGAACCACGTATACCTCTTTGGTCGCTTGTTCTCTCATATAAGACAGTATTCATCAGCATAGCACAATGACTCTCTGTTTCAAGTTGACAGTGAGATAACAATGAACACATTTATCGTTGTAAATTTTAATCTGAATTGGTGTATACTCTCTTTGACACAAAAGTCCAGCTAATAGAATTGCGAGGTCTATTTTTATTTGAAGTTAATAATCGGTAGACTTAACTGAACTTCATTGACATTGGTCGTAACATGCATACGATGCTTCAGCTAACAGAAAGATGAAATAAAATTCGAAGGTGTGAAGATGTGGCAGTATTCAGAGATCATCAAATATTAACATCATTAAAAATAAAATTTAATATTGAATTTATATACATATAGACGTACACACGTATATATAAATATAAATATATATAGGAATGTAATTTGTTACATCATAAAAAATACAGAGCCGATTTTGACGAATCCTCTTGCGGCATAGTATTGACGAGTGTAAATGACTACATCCTGGCTGATATGATAGTACCACTGTGGATTATTCTTCTTTTCTATTAGCAGTTTTGGATGAGATCGCTGATTTGGATGGAAACACTGCGAATAAAGATAATTGCACAACATACAAAGCGAACCCAACAATATTCTGGAACTGTGGAACAGAAAGGAATAATTATTAAAGCATAAATTTGGTAGATGAGATCTCACAACACGATTGAACTCGAATGAAGTTGTCATTGAACCATCACTTACGATAATAAATGAATTATCAAGAATTATCCCGTAAAGGAACCATTGAAAACTAACCAGTGTGCCCATTATAATCAGCGGAAAAGGAAGTATTTCTGTGCTTTTAGTTCGTAGCACTTGCCCCTATCAAGAAGAATGATATTTAGAGAGGGACAATGGTACATCAATTGGAGATCTCACTAGTGTTGAACGCAATGTATTTTGATGGGAGGATTCACTCACAAGATTCATCAATGGTGCAGAGATGAGTAGAAGTAACAATACTGTGATTATCAGAGAATATCTGAACTCAACGTTATCCTGATGTTCTAGTTTCGCATATACCAGAAATATGGCAGCCATCCCAATTGTTTTTCCAACCATTGCAGCGACTTTGCTCTGTTAAAATGAACCGTCATTGTAACATTACATTATGAACATCACTCAGTCCAACAGATGAATAACACATAGCTACCACGTAATACCTTATCCGGTGCATAGATAAAGAATACTGCGACATATGCAACGTTTGTCAATAAACCAAATAAATTTACATTGATCATTGCACCATCATTGAGGATGAATGCATATTGCAACATAAGCATCCCCCTGAGGAAGAAGTGAATATTGGGTTATTGAGGTTCGTCAAAAAAAATTTTCGCCAAATATGTACAAAAAAATTTTCTTTCCACGGACATTCCCATGCCACCAGTGAACGGTACAACATCGAATCCTTGTGATGTCTTCTTCTTATAAATGTTGTAACATACAAGTCTGAAAAAGTAGAATAGAAATGAAAATAAATGCAATTCCGATGATGCCATTGACATAGCAAAATTGAGATTCCAGGAGACGTAAATACTTATTATAATGGAGTGTCATCAGAACCAATAATATCTAGGATCATTTGTTAAGAGTGAGTAATGCTCTGAGAATCGGTAGGTTATCGTATAGATCATACAGAATCGGACAAATCTGTTCATCCATACGATAATACGCATATATCATAGAACGTTAAAATTACACTTACGTTCCCGACAACATCTGTCCCATAGTACAAATTGATGCACTTGTCCCAACAAGTTCTTTATAATCTTCCAAACCCATATTTCGTTTCCAATGTTATAATATACAAATATCTCCGCCTAGATAGTTTATAATATTCTCAGTGACGAATTTTCACTAGCCCGTGCTGTCAGTGAATGCAACACGGTATCATTTTATCTGATATATATTGAATCACGACTGCACACAATATTAAAGATGATGAGTAGCGGAATCAGAAGCTTCACATTCAATTCTCAAGGTCAAATTGATCATATCAATAACTCCATGGTTCACCAATAGGGGTCACCAAGAATCGTGACGAACTTGAACATTCTTTACCGATGGAGTCTGTAGAATTCCTGAACTCTCACCAGAGTGCAGATGCATAGATCTAGTTCGATTCTTTACAATAGATAGTCTTCTTCATCATATTATTTCCCTGATCGTGTATACAAGATTCTTTCCATCAGCAAGCGGTCCGATTGGTATGTGCGTTGTGATATGTTCTATTCGAAATCCATATGTTTCAACATTAAAAAAATGCATCGACTGCTCAAATTGATTTGTGAATGTTGCTTAATTATCCATTTATAATCACGATGAATATTTCAACCGAATTCGCGATTTTACTACGCGTTTCTAACAGTTTTTCATCTTTTGTGGTTAGGGCTCCGTCCTATTTGATACCATTACCAACAGAACGCGTCCATGGAATGTTTTCAGATATTATTCTTCTATGAATAATGCTCACTGTTTTCGACAGGTTTGAGCCATGGGTCGTGTTATTCGTGCGCAGCGTAAGGGAGCTGGGTCTGTCTTCAGATCTCACACCAAGAGGAGGAAGGGAGCACCGAAACTTCGATCCCTCGATTTTTCAGAGAGACATGGATACATCAAAGGTGTTGTCAAGGTATCACTACATCACATTCATTACTTCTAGAATGTAAATGAATTCGCAATCTCGATATATATTTTAATGAACCCATACAAAGTTTATGATGATTTCTAACATACCTACATCCTGAGAGATGGTGAAGATCTAATTAGAGGCTCTTTCTGAAGTTGTACTTTTTCAAAATTTGATTTATATCCATTTACGCCATGATTATAATTGTAATTATATTGGCATTCGTCAGGACATCATCCACGATCCTGGTAGAGGTGCACCTCTTGCGGTAGTTCATTTCCGCGATCCATACAAATTTAAAACCCGAAAAGAATTGTTCATCGCTCCGGAAGGCATGTACACCGGACAATTCCTGTATTGTGGTAAAAAAGGTAAATGTAACTAGTGCTCTGATAAAGTTTCATGTTGCGTGAATATAATAAAGTAAATAAATAATACATGATTGAATGAATAATTTCAGCCACTCTTCAAATTGGAAATGTGATGCCCGTTGGTACCATGCCTGAAGGTACAATCGTTTGCAATTTGGAAGAAAAGACTGGAGATAGGGGCCGGCTTGCACGTGCGTCAGGGAATTATGCTACTGTAATCGCACACAACCCTGATAGCAAGAAAACGAGGGTGAAATTACCATCAGGTGCAAAAAAAGTCATTCCATCAAATAATAGGGCTATGGTTGGGATTGTTGCTGGTGGTGGCCGTATCGACAAGCCAATATTGAAAGCTGGTCGCGCTTATCACAAATACAAAGTTAAAAGGAACTGCTGGCCAAAGGTGAAATATAGAATTCGAACTCTGATATATTTCCTCTCACTACGCTAAACGTTTACAATGATGGTTTGACATTTGAAAACTCAACTATATACATGTGGATTAATTCTTCAACTGAGTCGCACGATAAAAGATAAAGTAATGATGATGAACATAAATTTTTTCGTCACAATCATGTGTCATCCCATTTTTAGGTTCGTGGTGTTGCTATGAATCCCGTTGAACATCCCCACGGTGGTGGTAACCATCAACATATTGGTAAAGCTTCTACAGTTAAACGTGGAACGAGTGCTGGTCGTAAAATTGGTCTTATCGCTGCTCGTCGTACTGGAAGAATTCGAGGTGGAAAAACCGATACAAAGAAAGACGATTAGATGGTATATTGATCGTCTTATCGTGCATATTGTACAATAAAAAGAGCGAAAAACTGATGAATAACATTTATTATTTTCCAATAATCCTTTCCTATACAAAACATTCATATGCATAATATCACGATGCTATGAAATTACAACTTAATGACTTTACTTGAATAAACTTGCAGTTTATGAATGTAATTTTTCGATAATGAAACACGAATATTGCTATGATAGGTATTTTCTGAATTTCTGAAAAGGTCGCTTGACTCAATAGTCATAACAGTCTATTTAACCCGGAAATAGTGCGTCAACCATGTTGCGCACAAAACAACAGCCATTTTTGTTACGCCGATGAACAGAGTATACGATGCTGAACCATAAGGGGCACTTTTCTTCTCTGTCCCACTCCCAACTATATAATCGAGAGTTACAGTGTGTATTAGTATAGCAAAACCTCGAGTTGCCCTCGAGCTTCCTTTGTGTCAGAATAGCGGCGTAAAGCCTGCCGATTGAGTGTGAGTAGAATTGTGCTCAGTTGAGCTATCGAGTGAATTTTTTGTGCGACAGAATTTTTCACTTTCATCACATTTTTTGAACGACGATTAAGTCCGAATTAACGCAAACACATTCAACGAACAAGAAATAAAAAATACGCACCGAGGCGGAGTAATATGAGTAATGCAGCCAACCAAAATGGATCAGGTCTAGAGCAGCAGGTAATACCATATAATATTCGGACATTTCAATGAGACGAATTGGTATCGTGAAAATGTGTGACAACCGCCATTCCTCTCCTTCTCATGTTTCTGCGGTTATTATAACATCCATTCAAGCATGTGCATCTGAATAGTTCAGCATTTCTATCATACACTGATGATGTAATTTATCATTTGGCTTCATAATTGAATGGGTACTCTTATTTTTATATCGGGGGATGCATTTTTCACATAATAATCGGAAATGTCGATTGATTTTTCGGGATTCTCTAGTTAACATCAAATTTTTCGTGACGTTCGATCCGCGTAATGGCGGCGTTGAACTCTGGTGAGAGCACGCTACACGCCGACAATCATTTGACTTGGTCCTCCTTTCCTACTTTCAACACGTGGTGGTCATATTCCCTATTATTCTAAAATAATTCAGTGACACAACATTAGCAGTATCGTCACAATTTATATGTTATTTCAGATTGGAAACTTCGTTCGACCCCATTTTCATCTTCTCCTATTCACTTATTCACTATCAGTTTGTACAATGTGAAATATAGGTTCTCGGTATTCCTAGAAATTGTTGATCAACGCAATTTCATATTTTACAGTTAGCTGGTCTGGACTTGCAGGGCTCCCGCCAGCCAAGTGGGGGTCGCTACGTGCCACCGCATTTACGCAATAAATCTTGTAAGTTCCGAAATTAGTAGTAAAAACTCAAGAAATACTGGTGTATGAAATATCAATAAATAAGTAAATTTTTTGTGTGTCTGTTTTCCATAAACTTATAGCTAACGGACCATCAGGTGAGGAACAGGTCTCAACTGATTCACGTTACGCGGAAAGAGATCGTGATGGTGGTCGCGATCAAGACCGAGAACGCGATCGGGGTGGATATAGATCGGACAATATACGACCTGGACGCGATGTCGATTTCGGAAATTTTGGTGGTCGCGCGAGACGACCGCAAGAAAATGGACGAGACTATCGTCAGGGGAATTACTCAGACAGAGAACGTCCCATGGGTAGTGATCGCTGGCCGGAACAAAATAGGAATGATCGCTGGCAAGATAACAGAAGTAATTCACGAGGTGGATCAATGGGAGGTAATTGGAAGGATGAATCTGGTGGATATGGAAATGGCGGTAGAAGTGGAAGAAATGAAGTTGATTGGACCATTCCTACTTCCCGGGATGAACGGCTGGAGTTGGAATTGTTTGGATCCGGAAATACTGGGATTAATTTTAGTAAATATGAGGATATCCCAGTCGAGGCTACTGGAGACAATATACCGTCTCACATCGCATCATTCGATGAAGTCAAGTTGACAGAAATAATAAAAAATAGCATTAACTTAGCAGGCTACGATACACCGACGCCAGTGCAAAAATATGCGATCCCAATTATTATTGGACGTCGAGATGTGATGGCCTGCGCGCAAACTGGTTCTGGTAAAACTGCGGCATTCTTGGTGCCAATATTAAATCAGATTTACGAATGTGGTCCACGTGCGCCACCACCCCAGGCTGGTACTGGTAGACGTAAACAATATCCATTGGGTTTGGTATTAGCTCCTACCCGTGAATTGGCAACACAAATTTATGATGAAGCGCGAAAATTCGCTTATCGCTCACGTATGCGACCTGCGGTTGTTTATGGTGGTTCGAACATCAGTGATCAGATGCGTGAGCTTGATCGTGGATGTCATTTGTTGGTTGCAACACCAGGACGGCTTGTAGACATGCTCAGTCGGGGAAAGATCGGTTTACATAATTGCCGATTTCTAGTGCTAGATGAGGCGGATCGCATGTTGGACATGGGTTTCGAACCTCAAATACGACGTATTGTTGAGGAAGATACAATGCCACCAACTGGTGAACGGCAAACGCTCATGTTCTCTGCTACGTTTCCCAAAGAAATACAAATGTTAGCTCGTGATTTTCTGAGCAATTATATTTTTCTGGCTGTTGGACGTGTTGGGTCAACGTCTGAAAACATAACACAAAAAATTGTTTGGGTCGAGGAGCACGACAAAAGATCGTATCTACTTGATTTACTTCAGGCAAATTCCTATGATGTACCCGAAGAATCATTGACGCTTGTCTTCGTTGAAACGAAGAAGGGTGCTGACATGCTCGAAGAATTTTTAGCCCAAATGGGTTATCCTGTGACAAGTATTCATGGAGATCGGAGTCAACGTGAACGCGAAGAAGCATTAAGACGTTTCCGCGCTGGTAAAGCGCCCATACTCGTTGCGACAGCAGTTGCTGCACGCGGTCTTGATATTCCGCATGTGAAACATGTTATCAATTTCGATTTGCCTGGTGATGTCGAAGAATACGTACATAGGATTGGTCGTACAGGACGAATGGGGAATCTCGGATTGGCTACGTCATTTTTCAACAGTAAAAATCACAATTTAGTGCGTGATTTGGTTTCATTGCTCGTTGAAGCTAATCAAGAGCTTCCAAATTGGCTTGAGGATATGTTCTCAGAGGCAAGACACTCTGGTGGAGCTCGTCGACCAGGTGGTGGTAACAGTAGCACAAAGAACACGCGCTTTGGGAGTGGGGGATTCGGTGCGAGGGATTATCGCCAACAGCCGAATTCTGCTATGGGGAGTCGTAATGGACCATCGAGTAGACCCGGCGGTTATGGAGGTATTCAGCAGTTGTATTATATTGCGTTCAATTGTATGAAACAACAATCGTATTTAAATTTTTTTAACTTTCCAGGGGGCTACGGTGGTGGTTATGGTGGTAATTACAATTCATCGTACAATACAGCCAATAATGGTGGCAATATGGGGGGTGGTCCTGACTGGTGGGGAAAGTAGATCATTAATAGAAATTTCGTCGCTATCCATAATTCAATTATCATTATCAATATTCTACATGAAACATGAATGAAAAATTTCAATTTGTCTGTAAGTGTGCATGACAACAAGGTGATATGCAGTTGAAACAAATTCCGAAAAACAATCAAGATGGCAAGCAAATGCGAATATATATCGACGAATAGAATACAACACGCATGTAATTGCGTATGCGACATTCACTTTCGTTGATTGCGTGCTGTGAATCGAGATTCTATTTGTCAAAAATGCCAGCAAGTACTTGAGGACTAGCAAGATGAGTCATTTCCGTGTTCTCTCTGTTCGACTGGACGACTGAGATTCGTCTATGCACGCGCGGTAAGTGTGACAACGTAGGTTCTGACTTCTATATAAACGATGTTTGGATCATATAGTTCAATCAGAAATGAATAATTGGGATGAACAGTGAAAGGCGGATATGTATGTAGGATAGAAGCGTTGTTTGAATTATTAGGTAAATTTTCAATGATTCGCCCGAGAAATTTCCAATTCAAGTTAACTCCTCATTGGTGAAGGAATAACAGAAAAAAAACCGTAACACAACACGACATACCAACTAATGGCTTACTAACTGAACTCCATTGACGGTTATTGTTATCGTAGAAAGAGAACCATGGAAAATTGCTATGATCAATGCAGCATTAGACGTTATACAAATTTAGTTCAATTTTTTTCCGCTCTATGGCAAGAAAAGAGAATCATTTTGATTCTTCTCACCACCATGCCATTAAATACGAAGATTGTCAATTCTCTTGAAGTGTGAGGGGTGATTGACGCCATGATGTATCATTCCATTCACTTGTGCAAAAGAGAGAACTTGTATCATCTTGAACACGAAACTATGATTTTTTTTCATATTGCTTGTACTCAACGTTATGCAAATTCCAAGGCATACAGCAAACATTTATACATAAACAAACACACGCGCGCGTGTGCTCATGATTTCATACGTTTCAGCTTCATTTCGAATTTACACTTGGTCGACGAATGATACTAGGTGACGAAACAAGAGTAAGCGGAGGAAATAATAATGCACATTGATTAGTATGAGGCGTAGATAATATAACTATGGTTGTTGATGGCGTTAAAACTCGACCGTGAACAAGAGTAATCTCGTGTATTGGTATATAGAAACATTAAAATTTAAACCATAGGAGCGACATCTCAACATGAATTTAGTCTAAAGAATAACTTGAGGTCCGAGCATTTTTCCAAATTGATATGAAGTATTTCTGGGTTTGTTGCATTCACACACGAAATAAAGACTTTAATAGGTATTAGAATGGTAGAAGGAAAGAAAGTCTAGAATTTATTTGACAAAAATGACTAGTATTAATATCTCTGGAGCAGGTTACTATAAACTATAACGACCTGCTTCTGTTCACTGTTTTCTTCTTCATCTTTTCTCCATTAATTCTGAATGCTGTTGAAAAAATCCCAACAATAAACCAATGTTCTCAAAATTCAACGAATGTAACAGAGGAGACACTAACACACACACACACACACACACACACACACCAGTAAATTTAATTATTTCTCTTGTCTTCTGTTGATAACGAATCCACTTAAAAGCTGAACGAATGTTCTAATGGCTCGCGAATCTGTTTTAAAGGACGATTAATGTACATGATGAACATGAACGGCTGCAGTTACAGGAAGTTATGAAATACAGTGAGTAAAAGAATGCGAGGATGTGAAGAATCGTTTATTTATTAATGCGTGAAACTGAGATGGTCAACTGGATGGTAGTTGATGGGGAGGGGGTATCGATACGCGTTCACACAATATTTTATAAACTGTATCTACCACTACGAATAATTGCCCTATACCTAATTCATAACGAAAAAATAAACATATTAAGGTGATATATTCGTAAAAAGAATACATAACACTAGTAATTGAAAAACGACTGTGATATTGAACGATCTTGTGACATTCAATTACCATCACGGAATGATATACACGAATGATGTTTAAGAAAAATGAAAAATTGAAGAAAAACTGCGGGGGGATAACAAAATAAAGTAACTATTACGAAATATTACAAAGTAAATTAATTTTATCACTAGATCGGATGTCGGGAGTAGGTAACATTTTTACCATGATTATAATTTATGAACATGTGGGGGACCCAAAGTAAGAAGTTGAACATCTAAGTCGTTTTAAATACAGGGAAGGATCAAACCGAAATGGAAGAATGGTTGAAAAAACATTGGTTGTTGTTTCATTCTTTTACACGAGGGTTGACGGGAGCCGTAAATAGCATATTTCGTAACACATCCCTGGAGGTTTAGTTTATGATGAATCAATGGTGAAAATGTCAAGAAGAATAGAACAAGGCGATTACGAGTGATGTAACAACGATCGTATGATAACTCGTGAGTTTTCTGTACAGTTCTATGTCAGCGATGAATGTGGGTAGAACCAATTTTATGTATATGAGAGTGCAGAGTGAAAAAAATAGACCGGAAGTTTGTGCGCCGTGTCATCATCCGAGTCTGAGCGCGAAGAGTACAAATTTGTTTTTGCAGGACTCGAGACAATGTTTTTCTTTTCATTTCTTTCATTCTTTCATTTTTTTTCCTCTTTTCCTATAAGGGTTACAAGTCTTACAATCAATGCCTGTTATATCGATTAAGTTGAAAAGTGCAATGGTGTGCGTGAGGCGTGTGGTGAATCAGATTCTCAGGCCAATTGGACCAATCGTGGATGCTTCTGATGCGTGTTGTATCGCCTCACGTGTCCGTTCGATATACAAACATGAATATTATCAATTTTAATGAACAATTTTTTAAAGCAAATTAAAAAGAGAAGATTGGAAAAACTCACAGCCATAACATGACAAAAATGTTTGAAGTAGAACACATGATCAAAATGAGAGAGACGCGTATGATCAATCATTAACAAAATGAATAAATGGATAAATAAAGAAAGTGTATTATCTCTGTGATGCGTTTCAATGCCAAAAATCAAGTCAGCGCTAAGTGGACTGTCATTTCCGATTTTTCTCATCAAACTGCCAACTGCCCACTATGAATGTGACCACAAAGAAATATAATTAAAAGTGTTTTATGGTCTGATAATGATGCTTGATTTCAATCAGTATCTTTCTCATTTATTTCAACTGAAAAATTCTTTGTTCATTCGTATCGAAAAAGACAGGACTGCGTATGCATGAGGTATAATTTTTACTCTTGAACAACCTGCGGGAGTGAGAATGAGAGAATTTCATAATGAGCTTTCATTAAATAGTTGGTCACCGTTTCTTCATTGAACAAATAGCTCTGAGTCAAATGTAATCTGTAGAATGTGCTACAATATTAGTAGCATTACTCAAAAGATATGATTGAATTCGATTAGGTCCAAGTAACCCAATTTCTGTTTCATCAGATATGGCGCGTGTGTGAAAATCGAATATGAAATAAGAATGAGTTAACTCGAACTTTTCGGAGGACAGTTGGATGATGAAAATAAGTCACTGCAATCATCTGGAAACTGTCACTGCAATCATCGATAAAGAAGAGGGGACAAGGTTTGAGATACCTGTATATGGTTAGAGAAGATGAGATTATAATTATTACTCGTATGTTCATTGGAAAGAATATCGACTCACATATCTGAACTTTATGCTCGCGTTGGAATGAAGATACTTCGTGTTATATACGTTAAAAGATCGAACAGGTCTTGTTAGTTACACGGACGTGAGCCGAATAAAATACAAACGTAATCAAAAAATCAGGTGAAACACTATGAAGAACGATGTCTTTCAAATTCCACAATAGATGATTGTTCGGAAAATGTTGGTATTAGAGAGGTGACCATCACAAATGAGATTGACTCTGATTGCAATCCAGCGGCGTTCGAATTATGAGGATTCATCTAAGGAAAAAGAGTTCTTGTAAAAATGATCAGATAGATTTTTCAATGTCTACTCCATCACAGGTGCGACCATAATCAAAATCTTGGGAACAGTGTTCCAACCTTTTTGGATTGTTGTAGATAGAAGAGGACGTATCACCTTGATGGACGCACGCAGTAAAATTCAATAAATCAACGAGAAAGTATGCGTGTTGAGTCCGTCAGGTAGAATTACACTGTAATTATATCCAATCAATATATTCTTTTCCCCTTCTCAAGGAAACAGTAAAACACTAATCGATTCCTCTATGAATGTGACACACTTGAAGCGAAGCATAAACGTTATTGCAATACACCTGGGTATTGCTCCATTACCAACTTTTCTCCGAATCAATACTTTCACATACTCTGTTGATCTGAACCAACGAATAATAAAAGAAAATGGATGATTCAACAAGCGCCTTGTGGGCATTCAATATATGATAAAGTATGAAAAAGTCAACGGTACGGATTTGAATGTATGATATACTGAGAATATACAAGTATATCGTTCAAAATGCAGACATTATAATGACTCGGTTGTGCCGTGTAGCTTAACTTATTCATAACAATTATGAAAGAGAGTTGGCGAAGATGGCTCCCGTTCCAGTATGCAGGTATGTATCCAATATAATTTTTTGTCCGGATGCGTTTCGTTGGTTAGAATGCAACATTGCTATTTCGATGGTGGTAATCGAGATCGTTAACGGCTAGGACGGTGTAGAAGAATATCATTCACGTGTTACATATGCATAAAACCTTATTCAAACAAATCAAAGTGACACCACTTTTTTCCTATGATAATTATAATTGGGAGTGATTCAATCAATTCATCGAGTTTCATGTAATTTCCCACATGAGCTGTGGTGTTGTTTCTCTTCTATCTATTGTTTCAAATTTTTTGTTCTTTATTATATGCAATTTAATGCCATCTTACAATAATTGAAAATGTGATGTCTCCGGAACATCGAGTGAAACAATGCTTATATCATGTACATAAAATATTAATGCACTGTGGAATATCGCAATTTCTGACTCATCCTATGCATACCTGTGCAGTTTACATCGTTCTTGATAATGCGTTGCAAAATAAATTCTGAACTCTTAAGGTCAATATGAGATTGACGCCCGTTTTTTTTGCATAGTTTTATTATCTATACAAAAGTTCTTAGACAAATAAAATTTTTCATATTTTCTTTGTATATAAGATACCTAGGGTTATATGAAAAAAAATGGATATTTCAATTATGAAAATTGAATGTACCATTCCTCCGAAGCTGAATATAATATTGTCGAAAGTTCCATTGTAGGCAATGTTTAAGGCTCATCGACGGATTTCTCATAATTAACTCCGCTGCATCAAACGGAAAATCGTGATGAATTAATTCAATTGAAATGGGAATTCACCACGAAACAGAATCCCGACTGTATATCACGCGCGAAATACAGCAATGACAAATTATATATTCACGTTGATAACCGTTTCATCTAGATCTATCTTTCTGTTTTCTGTCAGTTTTGATCCCGATGCTTCCTCAAATAACTCTCATTCACCTATAATTTAAACCTCTTTAATTATGTAACGTCGCATAGCCATTCCCGAACGGATATATTGAGTAATAACGTCATATAAAAAATAGAACGTTATACACAAGCTAGATTTGTAAAATATTCCATAATATGAAGAGACATCAAACATTCTTAGTTGTCTTCTTATCGAACTGAACATTATCTACTTATCATTTGTGTTTGACGTCGTTATATCTATGAATATTCGCAGTTTTAGCCAATTGTATGCTGGTCAGCTGTGGATGACCATTTCTTGTTAAACAATTCTTCAATCATCCGATAGAGAAGAAGCTTCTACAATCAACCTCATCAATATTCAATGTATGCGTGTACCTGAGCCTCGAAGAAAAAAAGACCAGCAACTTTTATTCTAATTTATATTCTTTCCTTCATCGTTTCAGTCTCGTTTTCTTACCTAGACGCATCATCACAGACGCAGTTTAGTTTCATAAAATTGGAAAAAAAATGTGACGAATAAGAAGAAACAATAGATATTCGACTTTTTTTTCATATAATTAATCTACGACACGGAACTAATGGCATTGTGTGGTGATCCCATTTGAGTGAGAACTTTATCAAGCCACTGTAAAGGACCGTGTAGGTGTGCTTCTATCCAACACGGCGTTGACGTCACGTCTTGTCTGTGATATTCAGCACCCCATCCCTTTACGAATGACATTCTGGAAAATTAAGAGCATATACCAAAAACCCTTGTAATTATTTTTCAATTCTTGGTTTAGTCGAATACCTGTAGCACACACTTCAATTGAATTACCTTATTGTGCACATTTTTGTTAATTCGTAAACCGCTTCAAATCCATGATTAACACTTTGTGAAAGTAATTGGGCGAATTCTTGATTGTTGAATATCTTCAATGAGCATCCGGGTGGTATTTTACAAACTGTGCTGGGATGAAATCCATGGTGATGATTACAATTTCTTGACTGTACAAATATTGCAGAATCCGACAAACATTCAGCATAAACCTCACCACCGACATAATATAGATGTACACCTTTACCAATATGTCTTCTAGTGTTTTCTATTGTTGAGTTACGATTCACATTTGACAATTGACCCAAACAGAATCGATCTGAGTTATTGCTCGGGTTTGTGAACCCATCAACGATAACTGTATGTGATTGACAATGGAATACTTCACCGACACGACAATTCAGTTCGTAATATGCAATTGACGCCCAGTATATGGGCTCTTGATAACTAACGGGGGCCACTTCGGCAGAACCACCTGTATCCATTGCAGCAGGATCGGGTGGCGGCGATTGACCAGTTTGAGATCCATCCTCTGGCGGTGAATAGGCAGGTGGCGGAGTTTCTGGTAAACCATTAGTACCGTAAGGACTCTGTGGATTTGGTGATGTCGTGCTACCTGGACTCGGTACTGAACCCACTGATGACATGGGTGAAGTAGGATTCACAACAGAACTACCACCACTCGAACCTGCATTGAATCCACTTGATGAATAAGATACATTATGAGGCATTGTTGGCTCAGGAAGTTGTTGAAAAGGTAGAAGAGAGTGCCCTGGCGCGAATTCTGAGTGTCGTGGAACGAGTACTGGCGGGAGTACAGGACTTTCAACGCGTTTATAATGATAAGGGTTGATGCAAACTTCCTTCTGCTTGGCTGAGAAAGGATATTGGCACAATTCCAATGGTTTCAGCTCGTGGTGCGATTGTAAATCTGGCCAACGCCATACTCGACAATAGATAACATGTGGTAAACCTTTTCGATGTGATACTTGTAATCTACCATCAAGACTACGTGGGATCGTTACACATTTGCTCGGTGTACCGGGACAGCTCAATGCACGTTCTAATTCTTCAATGGCACCCTTTCGTTTTTTCAGTTTTTTCACCAATGAATCCACAGCTTTTTCAGCCCATTTCTCTTCCTCATCTCCTTGCTTCCAACCTAACAATTTTTTTACGGCCGGACTGGTGAATGAGAAGAGACTATTCAACGAGGACATTGGTCCTGCGCTAGACGATCCTTCTTCATCATCCATTTCAAAATGTTTACTAATATGAGCCGATGAAACTGAAACAGTGGAATAAAAAAATACTTGCCAACCAAAAAATATTCTCTGACGGAACTTGTTTCCTAATGCAGGAAGAATCACTAGGAATTATCACAATGTGGAATATGGTATTGAATATTCAGAGTAAATAAAGAAACAGGGGCGTCGCAAATCACAAGTACCTGCCGATAAACACACTCCACTGGTTACCCCTTAATGGCTTCCTTCCCATTCAACATAATGCATTTTTTTCTTTCCGTCACATAATCGCGACGCCACGACTGACACACAAAAAACCATAATCGTTGAACAGACTCAATGGTTGTTTTGTAATTTATCAATTACCCCTGGTAAAATCCACTCAACCGCGCAAAACTCGATTCGTATGATTACTTGCCTCCCTCCCAACTACCGGTCGGTCCACACTCTCAGTTGCTTCAGATATTCACGTAGAAAACGAGTGGGAAGCCGGCCTTTACTCCAGCAACTACGGAAATAGTGTCGTTTGGAGGGCAAGTTGTGGGCTAATTTATACACCAATATATAAATGGCTACGTACTCGCGTCTGTGATGCCGGAGAGGGGATTCAGAGCAGCAAGCAGTGTTAGTAGTGGGGGCATGTGCAAGCGCATGCCATGAAAATGTAGGATTTTCAACTTGTAGTTCGGCGTCATTCGGCATTCGAAAAGAGTGAGAATGTCCCCACTCCTCGTCCTCACCGAACTCAATCTGGTAGACGCAAAAAATGATTGGCAACATTGGAATAAACGTCGATTTAAAATCTATCGATTAATAGAAATATCGAATAATCACAATACGTAATCCATCAAATATCGTAATACCAATCGATCTTTTTTGAATGTGTCAGGTTTATTTCGGATAACTATGAAAATGAGAGTACTATCTGCATCACTGCTGGGATTATAAACTCTAAGGGTTATCAACATGTTATAATCCTACTAGACGTATTCTTGGAAAAGTTTCTTACAGATGATTGGACATACAAAGTTTCATGTACATTTGTATCGATTTTATATTACGAATGCACCATTAGTTATTCAATATTTTATGTGATGTTACTAAATGAAATCCGAACGTTGCACTCTTATCATTAGAAGATAATTACTGTATTAGCGTTTTATTTTAAAACGATTCCTGAGTATCGAGTGCAATGAGCACTATATCATAATTACCTTAAATCTCGAATGTCCCGGAAGCGCTCACTAATGCGTACTGCGCGCCATTTCATACTTGACACGTCACTTCCTCAGACTCCACTGTGAATATAACAACTGGTGGCAACACTGTTGACTGTGTATGAATCAGTGATTGTGTTAGTACTCAATTCTCATATGATCAGGATATAGGAAGATCACCAACGACACCACTTCTGTTATACGGGTGGATGCATGGAGGTGTTACATTAAATAGCTGTGCGAATAATAATTTTGAAAAATGACCGATACTGTTGATGACGGCCGACAAGCCTCTGAGATGAATGCCTCAAAGCCACTGGAAAATCAACAAGAAAATGGAGATTTGGTAGTAGCTGATCACAATACTGAGGAAAGAGATGTATGTGTTTAGTTGGTATTAAATACTTCAGTGTTTTGAACCGAATGAATTAAAATAGCTGATTCATGGCGTGAGTGATTATTGCTGTTCCAAATAGTCAACCAGCACATGAAGTTTTCGATTTTCCGTTTCTATGATTGCATTTGTTACCCAATACGGGACACACCTTCCTCATTTAGGAAGATAACGAATACCTGATTAATTTGAATATGTTGACTATAATTTTCAATTCCACCTGGAATACGCATAAAGATTTTCTGTAATTTATTGTATGCATTCGGACATGACATCAATTTGCATAGTCTCGTATGAAACGAATGTCGATCTCTGTTATCACGTCCGTGAGACTAATTTGGGATGACTTTGCTCATGTCATGTTTTCTAAAATTCTGCTACTTTCTTGACAGATAAATGCTGAGATTGACGCTCGTAGACAAAAGTATCAGCCATCAAAATGGGAATCATTTTTTGCTGTCCTGAAATCACTGATAATCAGATCTCTCATCATTTATTTCATCACTTCATTCTTCAGGAGATCACCAACAGATACGAATTCGATCAGTGAAGCGCCCGGTGGTAGTGCGCCAAAATTGCCAGCAACAAATATATATGAAAATGGAACATTATTCGATCTGTACGTTTTCTTATCGGAAGCCGAAAATTTTCATCAATTTGATGATCCTAAAGCCTTAATATGGCGGGAGAACGCTTTGGAATATGGTGACTGGATTAGCGGGCCGAATAAGGATGGTTCACGTGTTTTCACACACAAATTCGAGCCTTCATCGCAGCTGAAGGAAAATGGCACAATATTCATTCACGTTTACACGACAAAAAGTGGTAAATCTATTGACCCGAAAGCTGGCAAAGGCGTATACATTCAGAATTATATATCTCATATGAGTAAAATGCTGAATAAATTCAAAAAAATAAAGTATCAAAAACGGCATAATTTGCTAACTGGTGAAACAACTGCAACTGAAGAGGAAATGAAAAAAGCCGAAATAATGGATCAAGAAATTGTCTCACATTGGCATCCGAATTTGACTATCAATCTTGTGACAGATCAATCGAACTGGATTATAGGCCAGGTACCACCCCCGCTGAATGAATATATTGACTTCATACAGGGCGGTGCATATTATAAACCTCCGGTATTTCTGAATGACTTTTGGAATATGCAACGTGATTATCAACCACTTAATGCAACCATCACAGAACTAGAGCTCCATTTGACATTTCAACCATTGTCGCTGTTCAAATGGCAATTATATTCGGCACAAAATATGAGAAACAAATGGACTTCGTCTCTCATGGGAGACGTTACCGATGAGGATGACAATGATCAGGATACTTTGAAAGAAACAATTCTTGAAACAAATCCATACTTATTGGGTGGAACTATCTTCGTTTCCATCCTACACAGCATATTTGAATTCTTAGCATTCAAAAACGGTGAGTTCAGTATATTTTAATATAATATGATTCATAAATTAAAGACGATTGTATGTTTATCAACAGATATTCAATTCTGGAACAATCGAAAGTCTCTAGAAGGTTTGTCCGTACGCTCAGTATTCTTCAATGTTTTTCAATCATTGGTCGTTCTTCTATATGTTTTGGACAATGAAACAAACACGTTGGTTCGTATAAGTTGCGGTATTGGTCTATGTATCGAAATATGGAAGATCAACAAAGTCGTGGACATCAGTTTGGATCGCACAACAAAAGTATTTGGGCTATTCCCCCGAATTTCTTTCCGCGACAAAGGATCATACGTTGAATCTTCCACGAAGGAATATGATCGCCTTGCATTCAGATATTTATCGTGGGCACTTTATCCCTTACTCGGTGGATATGCGATATATTCACTGATGTATTTGGAGCACAAAGGTTGGTACTCGTGGGTATTGAATATGCTTTATGGCTTTTTGTTGACATTCGGTTTTATAATGATGACACCCCAATTGTTTATCAACTATAAATTGAAAAGTGTTGCACATCTCCCTTGGCGTATGATGTCGTATAAATTTTTGAATACATTTATAGACGACATATTTGCATTTGTTATAAAAATGCCAACACTTTATAGACTAGGTTGTTTCCGCGATGATATCGTATTCTTCATATTTTTATATCAAAGATGGATCTACAAGATAGATCATACGAGAGTAAATGAATTCGGGTTCTCAGGCGAAATGGAGAACGGTAAAAGCGATACTGAACAACAGAAGGCTATAACTAGTGTTAGTAAAAACGAAATGAATAAGAAAACGGATTAATTAATTGCAGTAATTTGTAATGCGCATAATATTTAAGTTCATCCCAAATTAATTTCACGACTGTACCAAAGTATCAGGATGTACATGGATGTTTCTGTTTTGGTCAGGAAATTTTATTTTTTAATCTGTGCTGACGTTCAAGTAATGGTTTTCTCTTTTTCCGTATCTGAGGGATGTGAAAAATAACGAACGAGAGAGTATCTAGAAATGTAAATTGATAGGGTACTGAAAAACTGATAATCCATCCGAAATATTTATCTGCATTCAAATGTACTGACATCATTCTTCCATGTGAATAAGAATATTTGTGAGGGAATACTATCGATTACATAAGAGTGATTCCGTTTGTTTCATCATCATAATTATATTCTACTTGAGGCAGCTTTGTCAAATATTGGATTCATTGCAAATAAATATGCGTATCTGCTAAGAGCTTCCAAATTTGTAAGTATTAGTCAATTGTATTGTACAGATTACTGGCAAATTTTATCTGTTGCTATAAGGTTATGTGTCTCATGAATTCATCACTCTTCATTCATTTCTCCTTTTCATTCTTTTTCCTTTTTTTATTGCCGTAAATAAAATATCAGTTTACATAGAACTTTCTCACGGAGAGTACTTTGCCCCACTCAGGTAAGTTCAATTTGAAGTTTAGCTCTTATAACGTAAAGATTCTATTTTAGGTACAAACATTTGTTGATTTTGCTTCATATGATTAATTTATCACTACCAACACACTTTCATATGCGTGGAGGTTCTAAATATCATTCACTGTTATTATCGAATATTGATGAAATATAGTATCTGCCATAAAATAAGTAATTGAACGGAGCAACCTAAGGAAAAGTGAATGTTCAAAACATCAATTCATAGATTTTTTGTTTGTTTCGTTGGATCGAACATGAACTATTAATTAACTTACACGACATTTTATTTTGTCCAACTCGTTTCGTTCCTGTCTTCAACAATAAAGATTCGAATTACTGCTAAATTGTACTTAAAGTCTTGTTACCAAGTCATTTCAAAGGCAAAAGGTGCATTACAATGGTTTGTACTATACCAAAATGTAACGAAACATCGTAAATCTACATCCTGTTCATACGTATTATATAAGTTTGTATTAAAATACGGAGAGAAACATATAATACACGTAATTAAATCACGATTCTATTATGATGTAGGCCAAAGATGAAAAAAATATGAATTCATACAATTCTGAAGTAGTCACGAAATAGACTGTACACATATATATGTATATTTCAACGAAAATTCATTTCAGTGCATTGCATCGATTAATAATAAAACATGGAAAGTCGGTTCATTGATGCAACTTAAATTGAACAACAATGATTGTTTCCAACCCTACGCATAAGCTGCATGCATGGCAGTAATCAATGAGCGCTATGGAAAAGGCTCGCATGAGGTTTGATCGGTACCAGCCAATGTTCTCCATTCTCCTTTTTTACTTTCGCTTTGACATGTATCGTATTCCCGCATTTTCCCATAACAGTAATTCTGGCAGAGTATTTCAAACTTGATCACTATTTGCTATGATAATATGTCAAAACCATTTGACTATGAAAAAAAAAATGCAATGTGCGTATCCATAAGAGTAGGAAGATATCATCATGATGGGAAAAAACAAATAAAATCAAAGGGCATGTGGTTATGTAGAGAATGTTGATTGTCTTCCTAGGGAATTACGCGATGAGCCCGGCATCCTTAGCCATACTGTGGAAAGCACTGGTAGGTTGTTGTAGCAAAATGTCGGGGACATCAAATTCTGTAATTATCCCTCCATCCAAAACGATGACCCTATAAATTATATTTATACATGCAATGCCATTTTCGGGATGATAACAATATAAATATATTGCTTACCGATCACAATCGAGGATTGTGTTCAGTCTGTGTGCAATTGTTAGGACTGTACATTCTCTAAACTCTTCTCTAATCGTCCGTTGAATGAGATCGTCCGTTTCCAAATCCACAGCTGCCGTAGCCTCGTCCAATACTAAAATTTTGGTTTTCCGCAACAGTGCGCGAGCTAAACAAATCAGTTGTCGTTGACCCACACTTAAATTATCTCCACCCTCAGATACCATATGTAACAATCCATTTGGTAAACTTTGCACAAATGATTTTAAATGAGCATGTTCAAGCGCTTGCCAGATTTCTGAGTCGGTACATGTATCGAATGGATCTAAATTAAGTCGCAATGAACCTGAGAATAGAACAGGATCTTGTGGAATAATCGTAAGTCGGGATCTCAGTGCATGGAGTCCTAGTTTTGATATGTCAATGCCATCGATGAATATTGTACCCTCTGCAGCTTCGATGATTCTGAACAAGGAGAGAGTCAGTGATGACTTTCCAGCACCAGTCCGTCCTACAATACCGATTTTTTCACCTCCATTGATAGTGAAAGTGATACCCTTGAGAACCAAATCCAAACCTTCCCGATATCGAACTTTGAAGTCACGAAATTCAACTCGGCCTTCTGTTGGCCACTCTTTGTCAGGTGTTGTATTTGTAATTTCCCATGGGGCTTCTTGCGGGGTATCACCGTACTCTTTTATCCTCTCGACTGCTACGATATTCGTCTCAACTTCGGATGTCATGCGGACAAGCCAATTCAATGTTTGTGTTATTTGTAGGGCATAACTCACAGATAAACCAACAAGTCCAGCGCTGAGCGTTTCACGTTCAAGGATAGCGAATAACGCAGAGAAAAAAATGATCAAGTTACCAACCATCTCTAATCTGACACTCAACCATCTGAGAATAAGTTCAATAATAAATACCAATGAAATGAGGATGATCCTTTATCTATGATTATTGGAATGATTACCTATTGGCAATGATGCTTGGATAGTAACATACTTGATTGAAATCAACTCTGCGTTCAGATTCGCGAATGAATCTGTCCTGTACTCCATAAGCTCTGATTGTTTGGGCACCTATGTTATAATCGAAGACAAACTTACTAATTGATGTCATGAAAATCTGTATCTTAACAGGAAAATGGGTAATCCACATCAATTACTCGGAAAGATAACAAGGTAAATAGTGGAAGAGGAACATTAGTATACGTACCGGTAACTGACTCCCCGAAGTGTGAGTATATTGGCGATCGTGAAACAGATTCCAATCGTTTCAATTGTCGCGATGTTGCAACATAAAAACGCTGTATGAAGTAATAAATAACACCGATTGGGAGTATTACGACAATGAACATGGGTGTACTGAAGCTTATCACTACGAGTGTAGCAATCACCTGAAAAGTTTTATGTGTCATTATACATTACATCGGTCAGTTGTATTGGAAATAAATAGATTTCCATCGAATAATCATATTTTCAAAAATACATTTGCATAATAAGGAACCAGCCCCCTCGAAAAGAATCATGCAAAGCTGTATTATAATCATTGTAAACTGCATTGATATGATAAAACACAAGTAGTCGAATGCATATTAATTTGGCCCAGACATGTCATAAATGGAAAAAATGAGAGACAATCTAGAAAGATACAGGACAAGCACGCAACTACTACATACTAGGAGGATCTGGGAAGATGCACTCAACGTTTCTAGTGACGGACACAATTATACTGGATATCATAAAATTGTATAGATAGCTATATAATTTGATTATTCTCAACTGAGAACAAAGTATATCATCAGCGCAACTCAATCATCTATTTTTCGAATACAATGCATTTTGTTTCATTTGAGATTTTTTCTTCCAACATCTATTTTACTGTCTTTGTGCGGTTGCCTTTGGTGTCAATTACCTCAAATAAACAATAGTTGCTATCAGATATTTGTTGGGGTAGTGATGTGTCCAGAACGTCCACGTCTTTTGCAAACCTGGAGATAATACGACCGGTAGGGGTTGTATCGAAGAAGTTCAATGAGGCACGCATCACTCCGCGAAGCATTATCAGATGCATTTGGCGAGCAGCCAACCAGCAGCCCAACTGTGGAGCCAAATCGCAGAAAAAACTCGCCACCGCTACAACATTAGAGACGGACCGGAAGTAATCAATCGTAACCGCTTTGTAAGTGAATCAAAGATTGAATTTTGTGCGACAACTTTATTCTCAATGGATGTTCACTTGATATGTCATGTGGGTTACACGAATTCTTCCCACATCTTACTCCCGGCAATGAGCTATTGATGGCGGTATAGGTACACAGTAAGCCCCTCCTTGGATATGATATTGAATACATTATTAGTATGTAACTTTCATCCCGGAATTGATGCATAAGTTGAGTCCCCATAATAGAAGAAAATTCACTCGGACTTTGCTCACCGGGAATCATTCTAGATTGTATGGTGGAAGCAGGGTGAAGTTTGCTGTGCCATGCATCTCTGTTCACTTTGTCATGAAGTGAAGAAGAAAAAAAACATTTCGTTGAAGGTGGGACAGGTGCAAGGCAATTTCTACCCAACTATTGAATAATGATGGGAAACTCGTCTATTGAAAAACCAGGCTTGTATGTATAATTGTGTCCGTCACTCAAGTTGCCTAGAATGAAGCTTTAGAATCAGAATCAAGACACGACATAGATAGCATTAGATTGAATCATTACTTAGCACTAAACAGCAATCGATTACAACAATTCAACTCATGAGGTACGCAATGAGATGATGAGAATGAATGCGCATGGTTGAAAAAAAAAAAAAAAAAAACGTGAGGAAATGAAGTCAATTGAATAGTTAAAACGAGTGAAGACTGGAAATGATGACTTATGAGTGCTTACCCTAAAAGAACTGGGTAGCCATTGAATAATTGTCATGGGTAGTTTCGAATCCATGATGTCTACATCGCCACTGAAACGGCTCAAAATTCGACCAATTGGCACAGTATCGAAGAAATGACTGGGACCGCGTAAAATGTTGCATAAAGCTTCACGTAGTAATGTTGCGGACGATCTCAGGGTGCCAATGTATATGGACAAAGTAGCAAAACACACACTCAAGACTGTAACACATTAACTACGTTTTTAGACCCATGCTTTTTTTTCGATTCTGCCTCTCTTCATTCAAACACAATGGGAGAAATAAATAGTATAACCACGGATTTCCATCTTAAACACGCAGCCAATTGGAGAACTAATCATTCTTGTTGTTAGCTATTCGGAAGCATTTCTACTTTACAATACAGTGTTAGAGATGAATCAATGGACACCTCACTGATGACCGCAGGAAGCAACGCAAGCGATATTGCAATTGTATAGTAAACTATGGAAGTGTTGGAAGTTATTCACGTATCACACTTGACGCGTATTATCAAACCATTGAGAAAAGTAGCCCATGTTAATAATCTTAAATGATGCATGTATGTGAGTATATATGTGTGTTTATCTTCATACCGAGAAAAAACATGTGATCCACGAACGTAGAGTCATTGGTAGAACATTGTCAACAACGTCGATGTCTTTACCGAATCGATTCAATAGTCGACCACATGGTGTACTATCGAAAAATGACATTGGATTTTTTAGTATATTACTCAACATTTGTAGAAATAATGTCATAGAAGCTTTGATTGAACCCAATGCCAATACAAGTGATATTGTAAGAATCATAATACCTAAAAAAATTATAGAAACATCATAATTTTGTGCAGATCTGGTCCACCATTATTTGATGAACGGAGCGGATCTTTTTGAGAATTTATGCAGGTGGAACTATCGTTAATTGTGCCTCAATGTAATGTCCCTCATCTACATTTCTTCGTTGATGATTCGTTGTGAGAATGATATGAGAAAAAATGTTAAAGAGATCTAGAGATTCGTGAGGTATTTGTACGATTTGAGTTGATTGGATTGGAAGCGTGAGCGGAAAAATATGGAATTATAATGTAAAATATCGATTTATGGACCGGAAATTACTTGGAGAGTCATAAGTGGATAATAACTAGCTCATTGAGAAATGTTGGATTATACTGTAAATTTTACACTTAAACCGTTTCAAAGTGCTCCATTCATTAGTGGTGACTACTAAGGATGAAGTCAAGTTCTTCATCTTTTGACCATGCATTATTCATTCAAGTGATGGCAGGAATGAAAAAGAGCGCCTAATAACATTTCCGGATTTGCAGTGCGTTGCGGTTCTAGAGATGGTAGAAATAAGTATAAATACATGCGGAAACTTGTGGCATGAGGTGGAGTGTGGATCAAATGATTAATCGGCATTGCCAATTATGCGCGTATGATTTCCACTCCTCAGGTTTTTGAGATTGGAAAAATAAAGAGGGAACGAATAACAGTTATACAGTACTGACCGCGATTCCAACAACACAGCAAACCACACTCACTGCTTACGGCTCTGAATGATTCGCCAATAATTTCCTCAACTTGATATGAGAGTTAACGGATTTTTTTTACTATATGGACTATTCTATACGGCCAGCAACCGGGCTTTCCGATACATTACTAGAGTAGGGAAAACCTACACTTTGTTCGTTATTTGTTGTTATAATTGAGCCCCGAAATGTGGAAGAATTTTTGTACGAGATGTTAAGTTATGTGTTCGGATAAGGGGAAAACACCCGACAATGTTTTGTATGGATAAAGCCGTATAAAAATGAGATGTATGACATACCTTGACCTACACCAAGAGCAGCGTACACTTCAACATACATATCACGTGTTTCTGGAACAACATGGTTATCGATAACTGTCTCATTATCATCAGACCATTTACTTATCCAGAAATTGGATCCAATACTGAATGATTGAAAAACGGCGTTCATGAGAATTGTTGTTATTGAAAGAAACCAACCGATTGATTTCAGATAGTGCGCATAGACTTTCAATTTGACCTGAAGATAATATATCATCAAAGTTACTTCTGCGTCATTGGAATTGAAAGTATCAATCATTAATGAGGTATCCAACTTACACTTCCTGTTTCAGATTTTTCAACTTCGATAATTTTCTCACCCACTTTTGATAATAATACATTTTTTTCTTTGATACTGATCCTACGAATGAGATCACCAGATTTCTGACTGTCCGTTGATTGTTGTCTTCGCAATGAACCATTCAATGGCTGTTGATCAACCGTTGAACCAGAATCACTGTGAGCCATTGATAATCTAGAGAGTTGTCGTGTCAACTTTTGTTGGAGTTCCTCAGAACCAATTGAGGATACTAATTGTTGTTCGATTTCAGTCAACTCTGTTCCAGTATCTCCTTCAGGTATGACTATGGAAATACATTAATACTACGATATTCTAGATTATTATTGTCAAAGGCAGGTCAGAAAAATTTGGTTGACGAGCTCAACGGAATCATGAATAAAACATTATTCCTCATAAAAACTACGATGTAGACTTTCGTTCTCATTCTTTCATAAGGTCGAACTCTGGCTCGTAAAATAATAAAGAATTGATATTTTTTTTTATAAAGCAAAAGAAATAAAAATCTGGCTTGAATTAATTATTAATTCGATATGGGACATCACATGAATACCTTCTTGCAAATGCTGGATTAGAAAGTCACTAAAAGCACCCCGTTTTTCCATCAATTGTTTATAGGTTCCACTTTCGGTTATTTCTCCATCCTTAAGTACAATGATATTGTCTACTTCAGGTAAGTACGTGATTCCATGTGTAACAAGTACTCTAGTTTTTTTACTGAGCAAACCATTTGGACCAATAACATTCTCAAATATGTGCTTGCCAACGTGTGAGTCTACAGCGCTAAGAGGATCATCGAGAAAATAAACATCCGAATCACTGTAGACGGCACGTGCTAATGCAACTCGTTGTTTTTGTCCACCGGATAAGTTTATGCCTTTTTCACCAATTTCCGTCTGATCACCGGCCGGCAACATTTTCATATCGAGTCCAAGTGCGCAAGCGTCAATGACACGAGAATATAGTGCTTTGTCTAAAGACTTTCCAAATAAGATGTTATCTTGCATCGTGGCATTTTGTATCCATGCCTGTTGAGACACGTACGCGATTGATCCTTTTGTGTTGACACGTCCACTTATGCGGTCCATTTCACCAAGAAAAGCTGATACCAATGAACTTTTTCCCGATCCAACGGTTCCTACAATGGCAACTAATTGCCCATATTCTACTTGCAGATTAATATTCTTCAACGTTGGCTTCTCTGATGTTTCAGCATCCCACAGAAAATTTCCATTTTCAATTATTAAAGGATGATACTCCGACTGATCATGTTGAACATTATTTGGATCCAACTCTTCTGTATTCATGAAAGCATTGATTCGTTCAACAGAGACAGACGTTTGAACGAGATTGCTAATCATCATTGGCAGCATTGATAGAGGAAATCGTAGAATATTGAATAAACTGAGGGAAACAAACGCTTTCGTACTGTTCAACACGTGAGCATCATCAATGTATACATAAGTAGCAAATGACACTAATGATACTAGAAATGGTGCGCAGGACCATATGAAACTAGTCCCAGCATTAAGATAGGCTGCCTCTTTAAGCACTTTGATTTCCTTATTTCTTATTTTTAATATCTGTTCTTCAAATGATGGCTCCCACGCATACAGTTTAAGTACTTTGATTCCATTCAAGACTTCATTTATTAATTTGACCCGTTCGTCTTTGCTTTTCATTTGCTTTATTTGGAGTGTCTTAACTTTGTTGGCAATAATGGCATTGACGGGAATGAGAATGATCATTACCAATAACCCAGCAAGAACTGAAACATCAAGTTCCTTCCAGAGAAAGCATAATGCCAAAGCAATCTGTAATGGCGCTGACCATATCATGTTGATATATGCCATCAATTCCATGAATCTTTGAGCGTCGACTGACATTAAATTGACAATTTCACCAACTGTAGATTCTTTTCGTGCTGCATTGGACATTCTCAATGCCTTGCGATATATCGCTGCCACTAAAGCTGTACGTATTCGCATGCCCACGATGAACATTCGGTTGAAATATTGCGCGAGGACTAATGTTTGAAAAGTGGCCGTCAGAAGAAGCAAAAAAGAATAGAGAAATCCTTTCCATCTTGGTTCTGATCCTTCCACAAATTGGATGAGTAATCTGCCAATGTAAAATCGAATCATGAAAGGGACCATTTCTCTTTTCAAATCACTCACTTTAATAGTTGTGGACTGATGAAAATCATAATATCCTGCGATAATTTCAAAGCAGCTCCGAAGAGGAAGGTTGGTCCGAATGCTTTGCATAATGGTATCATGATAGATGCCACTTTCTTCTTTCGTGGATTGTTGAAGTCCACTTGCCCTGAAGATTTACTGAACGATGCTTTCGTCGTTTGAGAACTAGAAGTTGGAATAAGTATAAGAATGTAGCATCATTTCAAGATAATTCATATAACAGAAATGTTACTAATATCCACCTCACCTACAGTGATTACAACAAAGCCTTGTTAGCAATCGACAATAATTTCCAATTAACAATAAATGACTGTAAAATATGTTAGCCAGTTAATAAAGTAAGCAAGCAACACTCACATGTCACATTTGTTCACCGTTCTATTCCAATATTTATCAAATTTCGGAATAATCTCGGACGCGGCATCCTCCGGATTCATTGACCATAGGTCAGTGGTTTCTAAGGGCTTCTTGAAACCCTTGCATGCCAGAGAATCAAACCAAGCGAAGAGTATTCTTGAGAGATACGATGCGCTTTGTTCTGGGCATGGTCTATCAGTTGGTGGATAATCACTGAATTTGGGTGCATCATCCACCAGAAAATTCAACAAGAGTATTGCCAAAACAATGGGATAATATATCATATATGATATGAAAGAGAAAGTTGTTTCGGACTAGAAAGAATGATTAAAAAGTTCAAATTCAGCTCGAATTAATATGAGAATCAACTGTTCATTGTGTTCACATACCGGGTTAGTTTGATCTCTGAGTAAACTCCTGAATCGTACGACTCCACAGAGTGCGAGGAAAAACCAGAACAGAAATAGCAAACCAGATGTTCGCATTCCATATTTTCTATTATAATATAACAACACGGCAGCTCCGATCTGAAATGAAAATTCGCAGTTGTCAATGATTGATAATATGATCTTAAGTGAACATTTCAGTATTCGTACGAGGACCACGCTACTTACAAATGTCACAATTTTCACGCACGGCGTAATAAAGCTCACATTGTGGACTACTGTATGAGTACTATTGTGAATCGCTATAGATAAGTCAATAATACTGAGTACAATTAGAGCGAAGGTAAGCAGGCCCTTCGAAAAAAATTTCCACGTGTATGGTACATTTCTTCTTTTACTGTGTGCTAGATAATAGATTTCCAAGAAGGAAAATGTGACGAGAAAAACACATGGTGCCCAAATGAGCACCGTATTTTGGAAGCATGGTGTCAAATCTGGATCCTCCGTATTCCATGTTAAATCCTCGTCCTGTCACAGAAAATATTTTACTTTTGATATTGCAATTTACTTAAGCACGTTGGACCTCATGCAGATTCTCATACAGCGATACATACTCCATGATCACCGTATGAGAGCGGAAGTGGACGAGGGATAAATAATTCTTACCCAAAATGGGGAGCCACAGAACGGGTCCATGGAGTGATTTTTCATTTTCTAAAAATCAATATACTTGATTGAGGCCGATACGATATTTACAACGATGAGAAAAATTTTTTTCTACTTTACCTATATCAATTTTCAAGCCGAAGCTCACATATGTATAAGCACCTCGAGCGATTCTACTATTCTCCAAACAAGCACAGATAATGTCAACACATTATCACTTTTATACTGGGTGTGTGTCTCTCTTTCTTGAGTATCATTCGATCGTATTACAAAAGAAGAAGATTCACAAAACTTTTGGTCTCCGTTTTACCCGAAATGTTGTGCTAATTATATACAATTACAATGTACTGGAAAGATCAAAACATGATCGAGAGCGTATGTCTCGCAGGCCTGCCCACACTGGTTTGGTTTGCAGCGCTCGACACTGAATTTGCAATGAGCGCTCTCAATTGCGGGTGTGTGTGTGTGTGTGTGTGTGTGTGTGTGTGTGTGTGTGTGCGCGCCGTACGTGTGTATGTGTGAGTGAGTGTATAACAGTACGAGCAGTCAACTTAGCTGTCTACTTTCAATTGGTATATATATATATAATTTATATTAAACATACAAACATATGACAAAAAAACCGATACACCCATACGACCATGTCTCAGCAATTTATTGTATATGTTGGCGATATGATACGCACATCGTTATAGACAGAGATATCGTGAAGGGATTGGTGAATTCATACACTGGAATATATCATACCATAGAATATGATGGAATACGCAATCGTACTCTATCATACGCGCTCTCATATGAATGCATGCGGGATATAGAACACGCGCCAAGGCCTCAATGCAGCGGTCTTGACTACGAAACCTATTCTATAATTTTTCTTCCGTGTGATTATGAGAGTGCCATCATTTACTTGTACTGTACACAAATTGATGAAGAGATCATCATAGCATTCATTGGAGACACAATTAAAAGAAACGACACATGAGGCGTAATATGATTTCACTTCAAGAGGATATCGCCTGATAGAATTCTGTTATATATGCGTATATATATGCTTTTCCAGTTCCGAAATTTTTACTTGTAGGATTACACTTCATCATTTTATGGTTCAGACAATCAAAAAAATTAAACGGAATGATTTTTTCTTTGTAGACGAAAATTTTTCTCCAATGGATGGTTGCAAGGAAGTTGTAAACATCAGCATTGAATGCGGTGATACTTCAAATACCGTAATGATGATTTTACAGGTTTATCAGTACACTTCATAATTAAAATTGTCTATCGCAATATTATGTAAGAATGAATTGCAATATCATAATCGGTAAACAGTTGTTATCATATATTAAGAATATACTTGACGCAATCTCCACATGTTTCTGAAGATAACCATATCGTCACACTGATTATACCATGTCGCTAGGGTTTGCATAATTCATACAGGTTAGATGATATGCATTTTCGACAATTTTGTCTACTGTAATACTCAATTTTATTCATGTCTCCCTTTAATATTATCAGCCATGATATTTTGTCGATAAATTGAATAACCCAAGCCCAACGCGGAAATTTCATTGCGTAAACAAACTTCAGCCCACTTTGTAATACTACTAAAATAAACATTATTTGAAGGGAAATAAAAGAGACCAAGAATATTATGTTGTTTAATGGATAAATGGATGGGATCACATATTTGGTTTTAACATTGCGAGAAATCGGTCGTTTGTAATTTCAATACAATATTATCAGATCAAAATTTGTTGGGGGAATATTTGAGTTGATCATATTACCCATAATAATAACAGTATTAACATATTTGACAATAGAAATGAGATTCTCGTTATTGACTTAAATCGTTGTACCACCTACTAATAAAGTAAGTAATTCGGGTTGTGAGAGATCCTTTTTATGCTTTTGTACCATATCTTGAATTTTCAAGCGTCGCCGCACGTGCGGTGGGTGATAACTGAAATAAAGAACAAAGTTGAATCGATCATTTATTAGAGCTGCATTAATATTTCTGATTAATTGATTGTGTCATCTGATACCTATCATTATCAAGCCTTCTCCTCCGACCCATGTTCAGAGCAGTTTGTCGTACTAACGTGCCCAATACTCTTCTTGATACTACCATACCATCGATTAAAGGAATTGCTAAATTTATCCTCGATGCGGGTCCTTGCAATCTTACCCTCAATAAACCACTTGCCAGTGCTTGCAGAAATATCACATGTACATCAGTAGATTGGAGCGTCTGGAATGACTCAAGACCCGTGTGTGTAAACGGAAGTAGTTCAGCTATTAAGAAACATGAATTAATACAGATTTTTGTTTGTTGTAACATCGTAAATATTTCTGTTATTATGAACCTATAGGGAAGTGTACGTAATCCTCCAAACTTTCCAGCCACACGACCATAATACGCGTGTCAGTCTGCCAAGGTATAGTATGCTTCGTTGATCGCCTTAGTTTCGTTGGTTCTTGGTTACTTGATACACTGGAAGGCCCACTACCCGTCAAACTTGATGGCTGTTTCTCGAAATCAAGTGACATAGTCCTGCCTGTATGTAAGTATGATTGTGATGTGATGTTTCCCACACGATTGACTGTAACATTTTCACTAACACTTCTCTCATACCACGTTTGTCCACTACTCGTGTCACTATGATAACTCGCTTCATCGAGTAAGTCCGGCATTTGCGCCGTGGAAGCTGATGCGATTGGCACAATGAATGCTATTTCGGAACTTACATCCGCCCAATATAGAATTTTTGTGTCACCATTATAAAGAGCACCACCATGACTAGAGTCCATCGAGAGTTTCGATTTAACCGTCGTTTGTTCTGTAATTCGCCAGGATGTCGATACGTGTCCCGTCCATCCAGCGTGTGTTGATATATCGACGGGCCAACCTAATGAACCCAAAAATTCAAGAAAATGTGGAGAAACGCCATCCTCATGTTGAACGTTACTGAGGATCTCTAGATGGTTTTTTTGTCCTGACTTCACGTAAAAGATGTGAATAGTATCACACGTTCTTGAACTCATGTGATCAAGACTTTTCAAATCCGTACAAAAACCAGGCGCACTCGGATCTAAAGCAGTTAATCCGGAGGTACTGTTGTCACTGTTATCGTGTTCGGTATTGGTTTCCAAATTCAGGAAACCAAAATGGTTCAAAAATAATCTTGCGGTCTGGAATTCATGACAGTTTCGTGGTGATACACACCCATCATAATTTTCATCCTGTTTTAATTGGAGATCATTTTCTAAATGCGATTCCAAACTTAATTGCTGCTCTAGCAGTTGTGCGAGTAAATTATGTTCACCTCTAACTTTTTCGTTATCATTCATTACTGCCTCGAGGGTCGGTATGGATTCATCGATTTTGCAGTGAGGTATTCTATCTACATTGTCAGGAAAAAATCTCGGTTTGCAGTCAGTACGTGGTGCTGGTTCTGCCAGTGGTAATGGTCGCCCTGGACTTGGATTGATACTTCGCATACCGGACTTATGTCTCGGCAAATGTCGGAGTTGCATCGTCCATGCATGTCGACCAAATGGACCACGCAGGAGGACGGTAATCGTTGGTGAGGGATCTTTCGCACAACCTAATGGCTCTTCTAGTAGTGCTAACATAGTTGCATTTTCTCCAACAAAGTATCGAAATTTTTCAATGGCCGATTGACGATCAATGTGCTCATCATTGTTGCTATTGGAATGTTGTGATAGTGTTGTCTCATCCAGTAATGACGAGAGAGATTGTGCACCACACGCACTAGGGAAATACCCGACTTGTTCGAGAATTATTGTCAGAAGCCCATCAGCTGCATCTCGAACACGCATCGATGCTGGTTTCAATTCTTTCTCGTGTTTCATTTTTATTGGTTCCCCCGGTTTACCTATACTCTTTGATCCTGATATTCCCAGTTCCACCACCTCAAACACTGTCGTGAGACAATCTTTATCCAATAATAATTGAGGATGAGTAGTTAACCAAGTCGTTAAACATCCGAAAGCTGCGACAATTGATGAGTGCAGATCTTTGGAATGAGCTGGTGGTGGTCGCCAACATTGATATGTTATATAATCGCATAGCCACTTTACAGCCCTTTTGCATTCAAGTGCATCTGAAAATAAAAGCCCAATCATTCGATACTGTTGAGTTATCGGGTTTTTAGTTTCAGTGTAATAACCTGTCAAACGCCTTGCTGCATAAATTCGTGAATGACATCGTTAAATATCATGAAATTTGCGAATATGTATACTATATTTGAAGGATTCTATTACCTGTTTCACGAATTCGAGTCCTCGCCAATCCAGACAATAATTCGAGCGCAGCTAATGATATATTGAGATCGGTTTTCCATGACGAAATCAATCGATGACAAACAAGATATGTTGCTCTCAGGAAAAGAGCATGGGCAGAATCTGCAACAATATATTCATTTTCATTTCTATTCACAATTGAATCTAATCACAGGTTTATGAGAAATTATCATGAAAGAAGTGACTGTTGGTTAATATCTAGTTGAATATGTCGAAGTAAAAACATGGAAGCAGTTTATATCTATTTACCAAATGACGGACTTCCATCCTGAACTGTTCCGGCATCGGACGAGTCTCCCAGCGATCGCAGATCACTGGAAATGCTTATCTGACTGTTCGAATCACTGCTGACTATCAAAAGCAGCGTGTGATGATCGGTGATGCGCAATGACCAATGCATAACGAAACAAAATCGTAAAAGAATTCATTAAACAAAATAAAGCAAATGTACAGCTCATACATCAAAGAGCAATGTGAACTCCAAGCATTGCTGCTGTCAACATTTACGTGCGAAAATAAGCAGTTTTCAATTGATTTTTTTATATTCATTCAATTTCTTTCATGAACAATAGGATTGAAATAGTTCAATAACTAGGCGATTACGCACCCGATGATAATAAATTTGTGGATGTGTCATTCGCCAATGCATCCAGAATTGCAGATTGCTCCACTTCTTCCACAGTTGCTGAGTCCTGAACACTGAGTAGCAGCCCGCCTTTGAAAATAAATTTAACTTTATCAACGAACTGTCGAGAAAAATTAAGCTAATTAATTGGGGCTACTCACCTAGTAACATATGCGTGTTCAAAGGATCTGATTCGACTTGAAGAGCATTAATTAACAAGTTCATGAGTCTTGGTTTGAGTTGACTAAATGTTAATTGAGTTTTCTGTGCGTTGTTCGAGGCTGATGATGGTATCGGGAGCTCACGAATATGTAAATTCTGTGAAAAGTATCGAAAAATAACAGAGCTAAATACAGAAGCAATTCATCTGGTAAACTACCTGGAAATGGAGAGGCAATACGAGCATAGATAGAAGAATTTGTATTGAAGCTCGTCTCAACTCGATCTTCGATACTGATGTTGATTTCAATTTCAAATCTTTATCAGGAAGAACAACTTCCAATGCAGTTAAAACCGTAGGTGTTAATATTTCAACACCATCCAAATCCAGACGGAATAGATCGGCTGAATTAGATAGGATACTAGCGAGTGTATCACCACATTCTCTCGATTCATCTACTTTCAATCCGTGATAAATAGCTTGATAAAATCTCGCTAGATAAACTGGAAGAATTTCTTCACCGGTTTTCTTTGCACAAAATATTCGACAAAGTGCACCAATAGCCTCGGCTCTTCCAGGCTCATAGCGGTCAATGCTCAGCGAGGTCGGTATTTCACTTATGGTTTCTTGCATTGAGCTAGGACCATCAACCAAGACAGAAGGTGGGCGTTTCGATGCACCAGAGGGTTCTGGAATTTTTGGTTTAATCGGGAGAGTTATATAAATGTGGGTATTTCTAGAACACGTAATCTGTTTGTTCGCATACGCTCACGTGGTAAATTTTGTGACCATCCATTGGTACCTATGAAAGCTGCTTCGAACAACCACTCGCCGAATAAATGTAAAATACTATTACACTTTGGTCGACCGGGTGCCAAAGGTGGTCTAATATCTTGAATTAAAGATGCAATTGCTGAAAAGGCAAATGTTCAATGATTCAGGGCACGATTTTCACACAGAAGCACAAATGTTTTCTTCGGTCTTACATGCTGTACTAGAGGTTGATGATGGTCCAGAATTTAGTATTGTTGATGGAGTGTTCGAAAGTCTGCTACTCGTCAACCCAATAAGTGATGCTTTCGGTATTCCTAATGAGAATAAAACAGTAGAAAAAAGTGATGGTACTATCTCCTATGAAATGTCATTCAATGTATCGTGAAAATGTGGTGCGACTGATGAAAATGAAAGAGTGAGAGTGCTTTTGAGTACCCTTAGTGACAGCGGAAGGTGTAACACTGAAACTTTTGGCGAGTCTTCTTTGCGTAGGGGGAGTTGGGGCTGGTTGGGGTTGATCCTTATTGCTGGTTTTGTCTGACCCAATGCCCGCCATTGCTGAAGTGCCTGTGACTGGTGCACTAGCATTAGCGCAACATTCTTCCCAACAACAGGCAGTTGAGACCCCTAAAACATTTTTGGTATTTTCATGCAACCCTTCACCTTACGATGTTCACTAGAAGAAGTCGCGTGCAGTTGTATCGAATTGTAGAGTTTTGTGATCATTCCATTATGATAGTGCCAACATTTTAAGAGACGGTATTGTGGGACTCACCAAGGAATGCGTCCACTTGTCCGGCAATACCCTTAATCGCTTTCAAAAAAATATGTGGTAGTGTCTGTAAACACGGATGCTGACATGGGTCAATAACGTTAGGACTTGCAATTGCATACTGAAGAAACGCTTGCGTTTGCGATATCGCGGCGGGTCTGCATAAATCGACTGGATCACCAACTGTACGTAACAGTCGATACCATGCTTGGGCTACTGCTTCATCCGACATTGTTGGTGGCACAACCTGTGCATCTTCTTCACTTATCTTCAATTCTGGAAACAGCGGACCGTACATTATGTTGAGTAACTTCGCAGTCAGAGCCAAACAGACACGGTTCCATTGTTCAATAAGTGCAAGTCGATGGCGCCAACGTAAACAAGACTCTCGAAGTGTACGCCATAAAGGTGGAGAAGGAAAATTTCGTTCGCAAGCAACGAGCCATACCTACATTGTCGAAAAGAAAGGAGAAAAATTATAGCAATTCATTGTCATAGTAAGCAATTGTATACCTACTTCTAGTAATACACCTAAAACTCGTTCACACAATTGGTCTCCAGCGTCTTCACGCACGGCAGGTGGAGCTAGCAGAGCGTCGTTGATACCAATCAAGAATAATAAGAGACTCTCCCAAGTTTCACCCTCAAGGACCACAGGTCCTCGAGCAACCTGCTGAAGGGTGCGTAAGACTCGATGACAAAGTACAGCTTGCCGATTAATTGTATCAGCACCTGGAATTATAATTTGAGAACATTTTCAATACATACAGATCTATACGATGATGTTTCAATAGTATTAATGACAGCAAATACAGCAGCATATTAGAGAAAGCATAGAAGCAACAAGCGCAGAGATGAATAATAGTGATCAGTGAATCCAATTACCTAAATCCTGATACAAAAAAGGCCAGACTATCGGTAGGAAAAAAATAAGATTTGTGTTAGAAGGAGAGTGATCAGAATGTGATTCAGTGCGTCGAAAATTATCTATAAAATCAATTTTTTTCTCATATTAGCACTGGAAAGGAACAAACATCAAGCTTACCTTCACCCTTCCTTGGGACAAATAAATTATGAAAATGACAAATCATTTTCCTAGCATAAAAATTTGGATCTTCTGTTATTGGTTTTGGAACCGAAATTTTCGGTGATGCATAAAGTGCAGATAACCATTCACAATAGACATTAACACAATCTCGGACCGTATCATGTTCTGCCAATGGTAATGATAAACCATAACATATTACTTCCATACACCATTGAACTTCTTTATCACTATTCAATGAGCTCGGCTCAGCGGCCTGAGCAATACCAAGGTTCGATGACAATTGTCGGACAATTGACAGCGCTACCTCACGCCCAGCCCCTGGAGAAAATTTCTCCAATACACTCCGACTCTCCTCTGAACCTCTTTGTATCAAAGTGCTCAATGATGCCCACTCCGAATACATTCCTCCCCCAGAATCCTGAAAATTTCATAGAGTAATGATGATTCTTCGTTTATATAACGTCAAAACAAGTAATACTGCAAAATCTTAACACTGTATGAGAGGTTATACGAACACCGTGCTTAACTGACGTTTAAGAAATATTCATGACGGTGCATCATTACATTTACCTTGAGATTAACTCTATTGAACACGCCTAAATTCATAGATAATCATGGGCTACTGGAACTTGTAACGAAAACGATAGGGAATTAATAACCTGTCAAGCATCCAGCTGTCAAAAGAAACGTAGCGACCAAAAATATATATGCATACGGTTTTCTGTACTTCATTAGGGAATTTATATTATCGACAGCTGTTCATTATCAGTTGATAATCATAAAAAAAGTTCCCATCATTCAACTATTTGATCACAATCATGTGGATAATCATATAAATCAATACATAATTGTTATAATTGATGTTTATTCTGATTCATATAATGCAAATTGAATGATTTATCATGATTGACCTCCAAACTCGTGAATAAATACAAAACATGGCCTACATAAAGAGTTTAAGGAAAGAATTGTTATTGCATGAAAGGAATTTGCAATGAATTTTCAATCATCGTGAGCATTGGAAAAAAAGATACGAAACATCAATCAGTCAATTTTCATTCAGAAGTTGTAATGCCATTACTTTTGTTTAAACACGTCTCATCTATGCTTCTTGGCGGTAATACACTGGTGTTCAAACCAATATTAATGAACGTCTCGAGGCACTGAGATACCGAAGTATTTTTCACAAAACGCAATGAAAATATTCGGAGTAATGTTCCGCGAAAATCCAATATGGAATTTGTTTCATGCATGCTACATAGGCATTGTCGTCTCTTCTTTCCTCGTCTTTAATTGGTTAAATTCCTCCTTTAATGGATGGCGACCAGACCTGATTCTAGAAGCTTCTGCAATTTTTCCGCAATGGCAGGATTCTTTAGATGACTGAAATAGAAATAATAAATGTTATTTTATTGTTGGATTGAAATTGCATCAAAAAGTGAACGAATGCTTATGAGAAGATAGCAATCCATACTCTTGTAATGCTTTTGGATCATTCTGCATTTGTTCCAGGATCAATCGCATCGCTGGGTCACGCAAGATATTTTGAACTTCTGGATCGGCCATTGCTCTTTTTCTTACTTCTTCGGGGTTTGAGTCTTGGAATACCGAGCAACTACGATACCCCTCGGATGCTTCGGTATTGTATGGATCGAGAGAGAGTGCAGTTTGGTAAGCCTTGACAGCCTTGCGATGCTGCTGCATTCCTTGCAGTATCTTTCCTTTTCTCACCCAACCTTTAACGAACTTAGGATCCAATTCGACACATTTCTCGCAATCTTTCAATCCTAGATCAAACGCTCCAAGTTTGGTGTAACATGCTGCACGATTACTGTAATATTTTGCTTCATCGGGGTTACGCAAAATAGCTTCGGAATAATGTTTCACGGCTGCCGCATAGTCTCCATCTTTGAACTTTTCATTTCCCAATTCCTTCTCAGCCTCTGCTTTCACCGGATCAATATAAGCTTTCCTTTCTTCAGCCTTGATTTTTTGTTCAATACGAGACAAAAGTGTCTTTATCTCAGGAGTTCTGTACTCCGACATTGACTTCTCATAGTAAACCTTAGCTTGTCTCCAATTGTCCATTTTTTCATAAGAGTGACCAATTCTTGTGAAAGCTTTAGCAATGAGCTTAAAATCGGCTCGATTCTCACGACCAATCTCAATTGCCTTTTCACATTGCTCGATACATTTTTCATACTCTTTTTGTTCAAAATAAACAGCTGCAATGTTCAGCAAGAATGTTATTTCTGTTGGATGTAATTCAACAGCTTTATTGTAGTGTATCAGGGCCAGTTCAAAGTCCTTCTTTTTATAAGCATCGTTGCCTTTCTGTTTCTCTACTAATGCTTCTCTTTCCTCTGGTGGAATGTTCGCATCCACTTTAGGTTCAGGTTTTGATTCAGGCTTCGATGGTTCCTTGCGTTCTGGCGGGTCAACATCCATTGACGTCGATTCACCATCTTCCATCGTGTTGAATCCCAGCAGAACACTCAATGTCGTGAGGATTCTCGGATCTTGTAATCCTTTCGTTCCTAATGCTCGTGGATTATTTTGAAATTCGCGCAACAACTTCAAATATTCAGGATCAGATAAGAAATCTTTTGTTCGTGGATCGTTTCGCAATCTGACAATCAAATCAGGGGCATTAAATGGATTAGCAGCCATTGAAGTGTTCTGAGCTTTGATTTCGGTCAAACTTTCTTTAATTTGGGTATTATTAGGGTCTAACTGTAGTCCCATTTCGTAAGCTCTTATGGATTCATCTAATCGGCCCAAGTAGGCTAATGCACTACCTTTTCTTGAATAACCTTTGGCCCAGTCACTTTTTATTGATATCGTTTTTTCAGCATCCTCTAGCGCCTGCTCATAATTTTCTGCTTTGGCGTATGCTGCTGATCGGTTGCTGTAGAGTACATGGTTATTATTATCCAATGCTATGGCTTCAGTGTAAAATTTTATTGCATCGTCATATTTTCCCTGTTGCAATGCAGCATTTCCTTTGTCTTTCAGGACCTTCACCTATAATGCAGAATTTCACACATAGAGTAAAAATAAAAAAAAACACGTCCTGTATGACACAACACGTGTCTTCTATCTTTATTCTGAGCTATATGAGTCGACGAACTTCATTTAATTAAGTTGGAGGAAATAGCGTGGAGGCAAACTCAGTTGAATTTTGAGGTTGGAAAATGAAAGTATACAATATCCCCTTATTCGATGCCATGAATAATAATATATGAGAAAAAATTTACCTGGTCCATTTTATTGAAATAGTTGATAAAATGATCACAAATACCGAATCGCAGGACTTTTGGCTCCTTTGTGCGTGATACGCTGTGTTGAACTACACGATTGACTCACTCATATAGAAATACATATATGTATTCATTAATAGTATAACACCGGTGTGCACAGAATGCTCTCGAAGCCGCGCACGGTACTTACGCCATCTATAATTCTTCGAATATTGATATGGGGGAATACTTTTCAAGAGTTCTAGCACTTTCTGAAATGTTCCAAACCTTGCCGAAATGTAATCTCAATATTTCACGAGACGTTACTTTGCGCAGCTTCAAGTGATTCAATTCATTGATGATAATGATGCACTATGTCACTCTAGAAATGCATGTACTGTTAGTTGCATGTTGTTCTCTCGACAAAGATCGAATTGTAATCACAATATGAATTATCGATGCACAAGATCCACAATAATATATATACACAAAGTTGGTTCTCCTGTTGATAAAGTCTATCAATCAGGCATGAGCAAAATATATAGGAATTTTCATATGTCACCACGATATTTCACTACGAGAGCGATACCGGATCGAGTTCGACTGTAGACTATCTTAAAACCACACAACATCATCGATCATTTTCAAAACTCGAGCAATCTGTATTAGAAGCCTCTCGCAGAAATCAAAAATTTATAGAGAAATCGGGACATATCTGATGTTAATAATCATAAAATTCTGAAAACAACCATTTTCATCCTGGCCTGACGATAATATAGTGTATTTGTTCACGTATTCCACAAATTACGTTTCGTGTCGGTTCAACTAGGATGATTGCTCAAATTATTCATTTGATCTGGTTACTATTTTGTGATTTACATATATTTAGGTTGTTCTCAGTGAATTGCGAATATCTTAGATGGAACTGTTAAACAGGCAAATGGGCTGAACTGTACATCATTATACAGTAATAAAGCTTTCACAGGTCGATGCTGTATTTAATATTCGTGTCTTTTTTTTTCATGGATAAAGATGAATCTGTTTCTTGTATCGATATTTCGATTTTGACTAGATGAGTATGAAATGTGACTAATGAGAAGTGTGGGGAAGAAGTGTACATGCGGATACTAAATATTGTTCATATATTTCGACGAGCTTGATGAAAAATCAAGAATAATAATCCATGTCTCAGTTTCTGCATAGGTATTGTTTTATTACTAGAATATTACACAGTTAATATTATTTTTATATTACAGACAATTGATTCTGATTTAGATATTTTTTCGAAACGAGGATGACTATATACACAGAGAAATCATTCACAAATAAGAGATGGATGGGATTCTCTATGATAAATTTAGTAGTGCGTTTTCATTTTCAATAAATGATGATTTCATAGAGTGATGAGATAATATTCCGAAATCCAAAAATATATTAAATTATTTCCTTTCTTACATTCTCTCTCATACACTCAAATACACACACATATGCTCACACAGTCAGTATCGAATTCAGTTCATCAGAACGAAAATTTTCTTTTTCGTATATGGAAATTAATACTCATTGTATAACTTTGTTTTGAAATACAACGTCATCGCGATCGCTCTCATATGATAGAATATTACAATGGAGTTTGTATCCAAATATCATGTTTTATCTTTATTGTTTTGTTCGTCAATTTTCAACTCGTAGAGTCAAGTCGGTGATCGACTAATCTACGCGTGAACACCAATTCGCGGCCTTAGTAACGAAAATTCATGCATGTACGGGCCTTCTTCATCACTTGTGTCTTCACCATCATCTGAATCAGATTCGGGTAATGGTTCAGGTGTTGCACCAAGTTTCACGAGTTCACGTGCCAATTTACTATCTAAACACAATGCTATCTGATAGGCTGTGATGCCAGCATATGTGACTGCATCGAGACATGGTCTACATTCTTGTAATAAAAATTGTACAACTGCTTGACACCGCAGCTCCACTGCAAGGTGAAGCGCTGTTTTTCCAGATAAACCTTCCCGCGCTTCGAGATCAGCACCCAATCGCAAGAGATGTCGGACAAGATCAACTCTATCACAGGCAGCAGCGATATGTAGACACATCTCTCCTGAAAATATAAAAAGAATGTGTAAGTGATCAATTGAAGAAAAGGGGAGTGATAACTAGTAAGTAGCGAACACCGTACGGGAGATTTGTTCAATTAAAAATTCGGATTGTCTAGTGGCTCCCTGGGTTCTGGGTTGTTTTCGTTATCATTCATATTCCCTCAAGAAGACTAATGCGGACACTTTCCTTTCTCAATATATGAATCGATTCCGAATATTTCATTTTCTCTTCATCTTCGAGTAAATACACTTTTATACTCAATGATGGAAATTATTTTGGCTAAACTATATTACATGGCATGTCGCCTTGTTTTAGCAGATCATATTCATACGTAGATCTGGGAAGAACGCTATGAATCATTGTTTTTTAATGTGATTCATATGATTTGGTCAAAAATGCTCTCGCATTAATTGGGAGTGTGAAAGATGGTGTTTACATTGTGTGGATTGTGGTCAACATTTCCCAAGTGTCGTAAAAAACTTTGCAAGTCCAATAGGTTCATCTAATCATCATACCGAAGAATGGTGATAGATATAGAAAAAATGATAATTAGGATAAGTGGTCAGATATTTTTCGGACGTGAACAATGGAATGTTCAACCCACCGATATCTACGCTCCTGCTGGGGCTTTCCTGAGTCGAGAATTCTTTGGGTGTGCGCGGACGGAAATAACGTCTCAGGTATTTTCAGATGCCAAGCCATCTGGTACTTGTCTCTTCGCTTTATGATGTAATTTCGTACATATAATCACATGCTCGTGTTGATACCACGAGGAATACCAGCAGCAGACTTTGACACAAAATTCTTTCATTTCATAACAAACCTGACACCAAATCATGAATAAATCATAGAATATTCATGCGAAAAATATAACGACTCACGTATGAATTCTCTTCGCATAAAAATGTGTGAAAGCAGATGAAACTATAGAACTTTCATAAAAACCGAGTACAGGGGGGCGTATGGTGTGAGTGTGCGCGTCCACGACACGCGGGAAATCCCAGAAATAACGTCTCGGTTGAAATTCCTTGGTAATAATCTCGCGAAATGGTTTTCTGCAGACATACTGTAGCTACGTCTCCTATCCTTCTTTCGATGATATTCCTGGTCCCGAGTTGAGAAAAAAAAACCCTATTGTGTAAGGGCTGTGATATTCGCATTGACTCATGAGTAGATTAGATAACAACCCATGTGGTTATTATACATGAGACAGTAACGGTAAAAACAGAATTTCTGACGTACTCAATACCAATCAAACAATCATATTTGCCTGTATATATTAGAGAGCGAAGTGTGATCACAAAAAATGTTGAGGATCGATAATCTAGTGAAGAGTGATATAATAATAGTAATAATTATCAAGGATAAAGTGTCCCTGGCATTCAGAACTAATTTATACACGATGAATCAGATAATTGGTGGAGAAAGAAGGTCTATCTACATATAGAGATCGTATCTACTCATGCATTTGCGCATGAGTGTAAACTGATAATAAGTCCATTAGTGAAATCGGGGGCGACTATCCGTATTGGCTGTGCCCATTTCTTAACCAGTATATGACAAACAGCCATTGTTACAGCAATTCTTTATCTCAAATTCGTATGACAACGAACAGTATTTTTTCTTTCTTGCACATAACTTCCAAGAAATGAAAAGACAATTATGAGGAAATGAGTTGTGTGTGTCTAATGGAGGTGACGACATACGGAAATCCCATGTCCCGAAGGCTGTAAGAATAGTGTGGTTCGAATAGCTTTGTAGGGATATTCACATTGCTGAATTCATTCGGGTTATTCAATATAGATCGTTATGAATATGACAGAGGGGAAAGAACGGTTCATTACGAGTGAAAAATTGAATATTTGTATGCGTTATAATCTCGACTTGGAGTATTATTGGATCTGCTCTAATTTCCATTTGGTTGATCTTGTGATTGCGGGTCATTCGGAATATAATGACGAACTGAATATAATGCGATAAATAAAAGAAACTGACGAGACGAGCCGTAGGAAGAATTTATGTATACGAATCAGATGTTTTGTGATTTCGTCAGACATTGAGCATTTAAGAATGCGGGATTCCCCAACGGATATATATGTCTATTTTTTCTCCTACGGTGAATGTCAATCAGATGTGCCACCGTCTATTCGAATAGTTGAAGGGGAAATCGTATCTCTCTCATGAAGAAGTCAATTTCTTATGTTTAATAGGTGAAATTGGGGAAATCCCGGATGAATTTTTTCCAAGTTGGTGATTTCGTATGATGTGTGATCAATTGTGTGACTAGCCATAAATTTATGAGACGAAATTTTTTACATATTTACGACTTACAAGGATAAACAACAAGAGAATATGCATACCTCTATAGTTGCGCTGCTCCAAGTCTTGTGGCAAGGCGGGAATCCTTTTGTGAAGTCCCAAGTAATGTCTTTCGATTGCGGCGAGAGGATCGGTAAGGGCCATGGCAGTATTAAGATCACCCGTAGCGCAGGCCAAATGCAACGCTGTATTTCCTTTACAATCACGTAATGATGGATTGGCGCCCCCAACTATCAAGCGCCTGACGATTCTCGTTTGCCTTGTCAAAGTGGCAAGGTGTAAAGGTGCCTGACCAACGTCATTCACAATATCGAGTAAACTTGGATGTGGTGCCATTTTGATTAGAATGAATGCCGCTGCTTCAAAACAGCCTTGGATTATTGCAATATGAAGTTGGCTATTGAGAGATTGAAAGTAAATAGTGATGCGAATACATTCCTCCATATTTTCTTTACATTTACCCGAAGGTGTTGTCAGAATATTATTGTTACTTACGTATCGCCCTCTTCGTCCTGCATAAAGTACAATTGCCATGGTTCAACTTCACGTTGTTGTTCTTTATCATTCACAGACTGGTTGCTTTCTTGATCCGTTCCATCTTGAATTTTTATAATTGGCTCGAGTATTGGTTCAGATTGAATCCTGTCATCCATTTTTTGATGTTTCCCAAGTGGGTTCAGAGTTACATGACTTAAACTCATTTCACTAAAACTCTCGCTCAGTCCCAAATCCAATCCACTATCTACTCTCATATTTTCAGAAAATACGTTTTCACTTTTGGACCTCAATGTCTTGTCAACAATATGCTCGTCCGTCGCTGTCGAATCAATTGAACTATCGAGTTCAGAACTGAGCTCATTCGTACTCATCAGAATATTTCCTGATGACAGAAAACCAGAGTCAACAACTCCGGAATCCTGATGCAGTCTTGACCCCTGTTCTTTTTTACAATCTGCAACATGATCATTCGTGGATTCGTTGATCCCTGATTGAGACCACATGATTACTCCGTAATAACTTTTCTAGACGTGTTATTCACAAATCTCAAGCACTTGGATTTCAAATAAATTCGTTTTTTTTTTTTTTCCCCGGTCCCTATAAGGCAATTACGTTGTAAATTCTGTCCACATTAACAGCATTCGATTCAGGTCCCAATATAACTATCGAATACTGGTTCTCGATGGCTTCAATGCACCAATTATTTTCATGCTAAATCACGAAAATTCAATGGGTGTTATCAAGATCAGGAATTGAAATATGACGTGGTGTGCGTGTGTGTGTTCGTTTTTTATGCTTCTATTTTCCACCTTGGTTTTACGTCTTTCACAAGATGTCGATAAAGGATAGTTCGTGATCAAATGTTCGAATGATGATTAATAATTATAACTCATATGTATGTTATGCAATTTTGTATTCAATTATATAGGCAATATGTAATACTGGCGAATAATGCGACACTATTATTGGTTTCACCTCACGAGAAAGTTGAAGTATGCGGGTGAACACGAAACCGAAAATGAAACTACCTCAATGCTGCTTCAAGTCAGACTGTGTGAATAACGTATACTATAAGTATGCTGACTCAATTCACTCTAGCCTATCCCCCACTATTCGCTTTTACTAAATAATTCATGTATGGATAAAATGGCGACGTAGTCGAGTCATGCAGTGGTGCCATCGTCGTTCGAAGTCTGAAGTTTGTTGAACGATTCGGAAAAACCCGGCGACGCTGTCCTCCAAATGTGGATTGAACAGATTAGAACACGGTACGGACTCATTCTGTTATATTTGAATGTACATTCATATGTTCACGACATTCCATAATAATAATACTATATCGATTATCATAATTGATGGATCGATATGAAAAGAGACAGAGCGATTGGCGGGGGAAGTTTTGATTTGACGAGAATATATGTAACATACATTAAATGGTTTTTTTGTAAAATTTCCTTGTTCATATATTTATATTTATATGCGTCTTCTAACAAATACGTCCGAAATCAATTGATTACGAATGATACTGGATGAGGTGTCATTATTCTGAAGTAATTAATTCATTGCTATATTCCTACTGTTATATTTCAGGAATGAAATTGTCTGAAGAAACTATTCACACGGGAGTTTGGCCATGCACCCCAGGAAGATTGAATCTCTAGTAAGGCTCGTTCTACCTTCAAAATGAACCTCCTTGGAGTCTGCTACGTTTTAGATGGGTCGTCTTTCTCAATTGAACGTTCCATCCTGATTTTATTACCAATGAATTTACATATGGACGGGATTTTCCGAGGATTCTTTCGAGAGATCGTTAAGGGGTTCTGTATTGATTCTTTTCATTCACTCATTATATATCCCGATGTAATTAAGGCGTTCTACTCTACATCGATTGGAGCCACATTTCCCGCGAAGATTGAATTGAAAGAGGCGGATAATCCCTGTTCAGACTGTGCCACATGAGGAGAATATATTCCATCTTATGGGCATACGGGAAAATCCCAATCACTGACACTGGTAGGAAGAAAAATATTTTAGTCAATAAAGTGATAAACCGCGTGGATTCATTCTTGATAAGGATTATCAGTAAAAAAATATGTGCAATGCGCACACACACGCAAATGAACATATAATTTCCGTATATTCGTTTCAAATATTATTTTATTTCATTTTTTCATCATATTTCACTAATGTCTCCTTATGAACAGATATATGAAGAATTATCTAGGGAAATCCCTGAATACGGACAACTTTTATAAACACATCATTGTCTCCATGAATGTATATAACGTAATCGATAAAGACCTAGGTTGCTTTGCGAAGAAAATGAAAATAACTAGCAGGTTCGAACAGAGAAAAGAAATTATTTATGTAAAAGTGTGATATCATCAGTCATATTCGAATAATTCTCAGCGAGGAATATATTTTGGATCATATCAAAAGTGTACTTCTATTCGATCATCCATTCATTTATAGTTTTACCCAAAAGAAAAAACATCGAACAACAATGTACAAATCCTTTTTCTTTTGTTTAGAACCTTTTGTTTAAACTCACCAGTTCGCCAGAAAATGCGGAAGAATTTGATTTTGGTCCATCGAGATCAGTTGATGACAATTCTCTCCTAGTTAAGCAACATAAGAACAGACACTTTATTTGGAAAATCACGTTTCAGATATGACAAACTAGTGATCCTTGATATTTTCTTAACGACATACAACTTTATACTGGTGGTATCCTTGTGCGAGCGAAACGATATTATGCATGTACCTGGACCACCCCTTACCAGTACTTATTCATCGTATTGTAGTAACAACCCCCACAGCTAGTCTTACCTTTCGGTTGCACCCCTCTTAATCACTATATAAATAGTCCCACCACTAGTATTGGGGAAATACCGGCTATTAAGGCCGTAGTCTACATATGCGGGACATCTGAATTTTTGGTCATCACATGTCATTGATATAGCCATCTTATCTGACTGCATGCTCGCATGCACGATGCGTATTTCTTTCCGATAAAAGAAATAGCTCACATACAAAACTCGGATCAGTTGACAATCCACCCCCCTTTTATCCACCACTATCGCTATCAAATACCTTCTCGTTCACGTAATAATTGACCCTACACTAGCAATTTCTATTGTTTATACTTGTCGGTACAGAATTGCATTTTTTCGGTATACATAACAGAAGCATCATTGACGATTAGGGGAATTCCGTTGAGACATGATACAATGAGATAGAAACAGATAGTGCTGAGTAATCAGACATCAGTCATGACTTGTATTGCATGATCAACACTATCTTCATGATGGCTAGGAATAGTTGGGAATGCATGCGTACTCAGGCTGCGTCGCGAATTCAGAATACTATGTGACTTGATATCGGCATCATTAAGACTTGTTGTCAGATGTGATTCCTGCTTGAAATTAATTTTGTTTGGTGAGCAATATGCCACGGCTGCCTCATCCACTTGAATTGGTATACTCTTCAACATATAGCAACGTCGATGAGGGCTATGACGGCTATGTGAGCTATTATAGCCACTGCTCGATGTTACGCTTGGTTCAAGAGCCATCGATCGACCGAGGGGTTTTGCAGCCGCGGCAATAGCAAATGCTCGTGGTCTTCGCAAATTCCATCCACCATATTGTTTTAAACTTGAGTCAACGCACATGGCGCCTACATCTGCTTTATTCTGTAATCATTCAATAGAGGAAGACGTTCACACGTAATACTCGTATTTTCCCCCTTAACCCTTATAATAAAAATATTCGAGAGGTATTTCAATATCCATGGAAATTCCACGACGCGTCGGTGGAACTCTCATCTGTGACGAGACGTGGAATCTTGTTCATGACACGGTTACCATATCTTTCATTTACTTTAATATCTTCTTTCTGCTACTTCTCATCATATCACGTGAGATAGCACATGAAATCAACGATGCTTCATGAAATCTATTCACAACTGTAATATTAATTCTTCCTTCTTCTTTACGTTTCCAATGTATTGTGATGGAGGTGATAAAATGGTACTCACATTACGATTTGAATTACTTCGATGGTATTCCTGTCTTCTTCCACAGATGAGTCCTGTCACACTCCGGCGGAAGTTTCGGGTCATGAAGCAATAAACAATGGGATTGAGTGCGCTGTTAGCATGACCGAGGAAAAGGCAATATGAACGTACAGTAGGAATCACACTGCCCTCATCTGCCAATTGAACAGACACAGATACATATGCTACGTCATTGGATATCAACGATTACTTCGTGTAAATGAATGTATATAGTACACGATTGCTCACATATGAAACCAAGATCAATGAGTAATTGTAGTACGTTGTATGGCAGCCAGCATAACGCGAAGAGAATCGCAAGTGTCAATAAAATCCAGGCGATTCGTTTTCGCTCGCGCACTAAGCGGAATCCCTAGAAGAAGTTGGTTGAATCTACACCTTACTCAGCATACCCGTTTTTCTTTATCTCAAAAAACCGACGTATTGTAAAAATGTATAAACATTGGAAGTTTTGATTCCAAACATACAGGAATGAAAAAATAATTTGTTATGCAAAATAATTATTCGATGGGGAAATTCGGATGAAAAGTTTATTTGATGGTAATTTGAATTGCGCAAGTATAATTTATTAGACGAGAATTCATCAGAAAGATCATCTCGCTTATCTATATCGTGATTGAATACCGAGCAGTCAATTGGCCAAGGAAGGAACAGGTGCATCTAATCTAAGTGGCAGTGGATACGAAATATACCCCATCACAATCGTATCAGTCAGATCACTTATTTCTGGAACATGATTGTTTCTATTCGCGGAATGATCGTTTCATAGAAAAATGATATCAAAGTCTAACTATTGCCAAGACAAGTTATCGCCCATATTGAAAAATCCTGTCGTATACCGGCCATCTCTACTGTTAGACCATAATATTCAATCTTTATACACTCGGAGGGTTATTCCGAAATATCCCAATAAGAAAAACGGGGATCCTATAACACGCTTTTGTTCCTCTCCCATTGAAATTTGCAATGAGTAATTGAATCAATGTTCATGACAGATATGTCATCTTTGACATTATGATATCTCTGAGAATGTAATGCTTTTACAATGCCCACGCCATGTTCAATGGTATTCAAAATTAAACAGGAAGTGAGAACTCGCCGTGGAATATCATTTATTTATTCGTTATATTCTCGTTCGACCACGCATGAATTTTGGTCGAGGCATTAAATCAGAGATTTTCATAATATATTCCATTTTCACGCCACCATTTTTTTTTTCCTCTCTATATATATTCAAATATATTTCATATGTTTATCCTTTGAATGAAAAAAATTATTTCATGGAAGAAAGTGAGATATTGAATAAAATGTCAAAGTGGTGGAGAAAAGGGGAATGACGAACCTGCTGCGAACTGGCACTTCCCTCGTTGTTGTCAGTATCAAAGGGTGGTTTTCGTGCACACAATGTTCGACCCATCAACGAGTATGTTGATATCACGACACATCCTATATATGTAGATGCGTATCAATGACCGTCTGATAGAGAACATGTATCATGCAACTACGATGATCGTAATAACTAATCTCATTGATTTCTAACCAGGAATAGCGTAAATGAGGAGAAAACAAAAGATCCCAAAAACATGTGCATCAATTCCAAGTGGTTTAAAATCCTCCAAACAAAATTGGATGAGTGGCGGCTTTAGCACTTGAACCCCATCAATTTCATCCTCATTTTCTTGATGATCTTCAAGGGTAATATTGAGAAGATCCGGAGTCTGAAGCGTTGCCTATATAATATTGACATGAACAATACACATGACCACGTAGAGTGTATTGGGACGAACGTATGTTATAAGCGATCCGCTATATGTGAATCATCGGCTCACCGCTTTTAATACCGGCGCAAAGATGCTGAGCGAAACAACCCAAAGCGCAGCGATTATCATCATTGTATTCTTGCGGTTAAAGTTGCGACGTAATGCTATCGGACTGCGGATGGCAAAATATCTATCTATACTCATAGCAGTAATTGTAAACACTGAAGCAGCTACAGCTACACCTAGAATGAGAAAGATTATTGACATTGACGGAAAGCAATTAATTATTCATCAGTACAATTGGACGACACTTTTCCTCTGATTTTAAATGAGAAATGAAATATTTTCTGTTGCAACGCTATGATGCAAAGTGTGTTATTTCTGTCAATTGAGTATAAATGTCATTTTGTCTCGATAAATATTGAACACTCTCGTATGAAAATTATTAATTCAGAACGACCATTCGGAAGCATTCACAGTTGCGTCACAGATCAAATATATCAATAAAGTTTGATTAAAAATGGCTTGATTCTTCAATAGGTTCATGTGATTCCAAATCCTTTGATACATTCATATTTATATAGATAATTTCACAATTCACCTTGAAGATAGAAGAACAACTTGCACATTATCTCTCCATGACGCCAAATTGTAGAAAACGCTTGGCTCACAGCAACAGGCATACAAATAACCGTAACCAATAGATCAGCTATCGATAGGTTGACAACGAAATAATTTGTAACACTGGAACATATGATAAGGAAACTTGAAGTTTTCAGCCATTATTTTTGCTGATCTTTGTATTCCGATCTCTATTGATCTTCAATTATGTGATGAAGCGGAATCTAGGAATAGACCATTGTTTTCACATAATATATTTGACCAATGTTGAGAATACCGAGCTCATGCCGTTTATTTTAACGATGTTCTCATTCCCGATAACAAACAGCTTGGTCTCATCGCGGCTTTCGTCGTATCATTCACGCGATATACAAAATTTCGCTGTATTATTTTTATTTCCCATCGAGAATACTCTCAATAATATACTGTAGTGAAATATCGCCAATGCATTCCCTTAGTCATGTAGATTCTATATTTTTCGTTTGTACTACGGCTGACCATCTTGAAAAATCATGAGAGGCAATCTTCTGATTTCACACGGGTAGACTCTAGTAAGTGAAATATGAAAGAAGAATTTATCAGTAATTGTTTCGTATCATACAAAACAAGCGCGTTCCTCTATGCCGATTGAATAAATTTCGATCGGATGAATCACGGGGTGAGTTTGGTAGATTTATTGTTGACGATATTTATGTCCATGGTCAAATGTATTGTCATAATTGAAGGAACGATAGAAGTAAAGCAAATAATGAAAACTAATAACCAGTCCTTCAGAAAATTGGTAGTAATAGATGAAAATTAGTGAAACAAATTGGCTAATTTTCGCTCAAGTACTTCATGCCACGTTTGATAATGCCCCTATGGCGGTTATTTAGCACGTTCATGTTTGTGACATGTACTCAAAACGATTTGATAAAAAAGCATGGATATAATTTATGATAATCTCACGAAAGACTGTTGGTGAGTATGGTGCTGTAAATGTTGTTTCACCTCCGATTTATGGTGTAGTAACATACAAAAAAATTAAACTTCCTTCCATTATATAATTTGGTTACCTGCGCATGTATTGGTATTTGAAGACAACGATGATCACCATGATGTTGGCAACGAATGCAAGTATTATCACAGGTATATAAAGAGTTATAACAAAATAATCTGTTCCATTGCTGAACTCGTTGAAAAAATTACCGAGTACCTCCGACATCTTTTCTATTTCTGGACTCCTGTTAAATTTTTCGTCAACTATGGACATTGCATAGTCATGTGACCTTTCCATTTTATTTGTGTGGTGGAAGTATATGCTCTGAATGTTTTTTACTTGCTCCGAATGACGTTGCATCTCCAGATGGATTCTGGAAGTGTATTGGAGAATAAACAGCTCAGCCGCGATACGAAGGTATGATAACATGAGCTCAAATGACGGGTTATTAGTTATGTATGTGACAAACCACACGGAGGCAATAAGAAATTGTATGAATGAAAATCATGCCACATATACTCCATTTCTTCTTCAATATTTCATGTAAAATATTGTGGAGGATTGATTGGGCTAACGTTCCAATCAACTTTTATTTATTCAATTAATCCATGAATTTGTTGACCGTAATAACGATGGGAGATGGAAAACTTCGGTGCCGTTGACAGTGATTGTTGCCAGGACGTTTTCGCTATTACTTCGTTTCCTACAATTTTTCATCCGCATTTCAATTACTTCAACATTCATACGTGTACATTTATACAATAGTGATTCATGTACATTCATATCAATCGCATTTTTCACTCTCCCCTTCTAGTTCGTGCGTCCAATTCTCTTCTTTCTGAGCTGAACACGTAACCATATATTGCTATTCCTTACAAACACCTCCAGAAGTTGACCCTTATGTACATTTGTTTCTCCATATATTGCTTCGGGCATAACAACTTTCTTCACCTATTTCTCCCTATAATGATCCTCCGGAGAATCGTACATGTATCAAAAAGTATTCCTATATATGTACAATAGGCAAAAATAAATAGTTACTAACGTTGCACGTAATTTAATTCGAAATATTCACCCTCAAGATGCGACAAAAATGTAGTGAGTAGAAAATATTTCTCAAATGATTTATTTTTTTGATAACTAACAGGAAAATTTCATTATGGAACTATTTGTTGAGCATTTTTCTCTATGCGACAATATTTCCTCACCCTTAGTTTGTTGAGTATTTTCAATGCAGTCTAATAATTTGGCGGTATATTCTGGATATATATCTGTGTGAATATGATACAATCTGACAGCAGTGAAAATAGATGAGCCGTCTCACAGGGGTGTATTCTTTATATATTTGTATATAAATTTATACGGTCTCATATTTTGCGATGACGCACCAACTTTTTCTTTTAATCATTATATATTGTATTGTTCATGAACTAGTTTATGTTCGTCTTCTCTCTTAGTCTGCATTTTTAAATCATTGCGTGCGTTATCATTTTCTTCACCGAATACAAAATTACATTTTTCATCTACATCACGAATTTTGATGCTGTTCGACCCATATGAGAGGAATTAAAAATTCTCTTGCAAACGATATCACATCATAAGAGCACTATCACGAATGATCAGCACCGAAGTCACCGGCAAACTGTGACAGGAGACGATAACCGCTGCGGGAAGAAGTCAGAGAAGCGCGAACGCATACAGTCCGTAGTTTCGCGCGCGACATTCTATGGGAAACGCATGCGCTTGTTTTACAAATCAAGCGACCAAATGAAGGAGAAAGGGAGGGGAAGGGAGAGAATAACCATGTTCTGCTATATATTCATATGAAGAACGTAATGATTGGAAAAGTATGTATATTCAACAATATTTTTATCTTTGTAACAGGTTAAAAATTAATTGAAAGAAAATTATTCGTGTGAATAATGACCATTAATTCATTGACATTGCAATTCCCACCAAAATCTATATCGTATGGGAAACTTAGGGGTTGATTTATCTATCATGAATTGCGAGAGAACTGTGAAGGTTGAAATTTCAGAAATGTTCGGTATACTGCTTGATTGGCAATGGTAGTGATTCTCATCTATTATACGAAGTAATTGAATCTTATTTGGACTTGAATATTTTGCTAGCAGCCCGGAGTGTGATGGGTAGGTAGTTTCATCAATCTGCAGATAGTATCAACCACCCGCATATGGATTTTTTCGATGACTCATTCAGTGAGGTCAATTGGATAATTGAGAAAAAATCATTGAAAATAACAGATCGGCGAGGCTCAGAGGGAATAAAAGGAAGTGATTGACAGGAATGAAACAGACCACAACCGTGGTGCGAATTTTCTCCAAATAGAAATATATGGCAATGTTGACAATATTCTATATATAGAAATAATCTTGGATCAAATCAATATAAGGTGAGGTATGAGCTATCCATATATCGGGAATGCCTCAACGAGTGTCTCATGCGATGCGTCAAAACTCGTGGTAGAGATATTATATGAATGCTCTTCGTTTCGGTTGCGGTCAAATGACATACAACTATAATAATAATTCGAGGAAAATTGCTGGTCATACTAAATAATGCGTCAGATATCAATGGAAATAAATTTCTAAATTAGCAGTCAAAATATGATATGTATCATTACAATGATATGACACCCAATTACTAATGTGTGTAAATATTCTGAAATTTTGGAGCAACGTCATAACTATAGAGAAGTTAATTCAATGAAAGCGTTCAACCCTCAATGATAGGAATATACCTTACGATGAATCGGGATTTTTTCCGCAACACCCATATTTTGATCGAATATATATTGAATAGTGAACAATTTCTGACGGGAGTACAAAACAGTCGTGACGTTCATACAAGGATTGAATGATTTCTGTCCCTCAATCCCCATATGGATATGCCTCATATTGCCATTTATAAATACTATAGGTGTCACGCAGATGTCACGTTAATTCTGTTTTCGTAACTCAAGAAGTGTCTATTTGAGGATTATTAACTACTCACATAACAGTTTGATCCACGGAATCGCAGGCGATATCATTTGTCTGATATAATTATTATAAAAAATTATGAAGATGATAAACAATAAATATTCAAACAGTTTTGTTCATCAATCAATCCGTTCATATCTCAAAGTTAGTTGCAGCAATGAAAACGAGAATTTATATCAGAGTTTCCAAACATTTCGGAAGTATCTTCCCTCAACATCGATGGGAGTTCTATTATCAAACTTGTTTCAATACTGATGCCTGCTAATAAAAGATAATCCGAAGTTTTACGCGATCTGTTGGCAGATGATGCATGATGGGATGGATATGACTTTATGATTTTTCATTGACCAAAGATTAGCACGAATCCATATCAAATACTCATTTGATGATCGAAGCAGTTTACTCTACATTCGTGGTTGGATATAGTGAGTGATTAATTCCTTTCAGAAAGTTCCTCAAATTGTCTTCCAAACACACGACCACGCATAAACATAATAGCTTTTACAACCATGATATCGTGTTTATCATCAAGTGAGTGGCATGAAAAAAGATAAGGGCTCATCGATCAATCAAAAGTTGCAGCTGAATATGTATTGCGTACTATCTTGAGACATTACATGGTTTCATAACCGCGATTTCGTGATCGACTTCATCTATCTATATTCTCACATGGATGTTAAAATTACACGTTCATCGACAGGAGCAGAGGATCGACTACATCCCTCTAATTCGCATGATCCTACATCAAGCTTCAACAACTATGTGACTTCATGGCAGCTGCGATACCCAGTTTATCTAACAAAATCATATCACCCTTGAATCGTCCCAGCTCACTTTGGAATTACCTACTTCTGAGAAGTATTCCAATCATGCTAGTAGAATGATAAAAGGAGATATTGAGCAGTTACTCTATCATAGTCTGACAATCACTTGTATACGAAAAAGAAATTCAACATAACACTCTTATCAAACACGTTTCATCACTAATCGAATTTCATCCGAGTTCATTTTGAAATATGAGAAAAGTTTCATGAATTCTTTGTATTCGTTTCAAGAATTGAATTATTTTCGCTTGAAGATCAGTTATTATTTTTCCAAACTCGATGTTACATACTAACGGAAAAGTGGTGGAGACATGAATATTTCTCAGTTTTCTGAGGTTTCGTCTGAAGAATACAATCGGTACGCATACGTTTATACCAAATGGCTTGGTGGGTTCCAATCTGTGCAGGTTCCATTTTCCACGAATGAGAGTGAGTTGACCTGATATAAAATCGCATTGTTATCCGCGACAAATCAATTATCGAATGACTTGAATGAGTGTTCATACTATTCGACAATACAACAAACTAATGTCGAACATATCATTACTTCCAGTTCACGTTTTCTCGGATTTCTATCACATCAACCCTATCCACTAATGAAAGCTTGATTGAATGATGAACCGATGTAGTATATTTGTCCAACTTTTAATCGTAGATTTTTTTTATATCGAATCGTCGATATTCAATTCAATTCAAATTTCAGTGGGAATGTCAGATAGCGGCTGTCACAATGCTGAGGGAATCTATCAATAAACATTCATACAGTGAATGATGATAAAGTCAGTATAGTGTAAATTCTGCCGTCGGATCATCTGGTTATCTTGAATTCTAGAAATCCACGGACGGTCCCAAAATATCCCTTGGCAGCGATAATCAAAAATAGAAATTGTATTCATCAATGCGGGCCGTGTAACAATATAGTCGAAATAAATTTCTGACGTTATATATTGTGATCATAAACCGACATAAGAGTTTTCCTGGAACTCCACATTTTACCTCCTTTCAATGAAGACTAGATCAATATGATTATTGGTGATGTTGATACCATTTTTGGTATTGCGGTGGGGCAAAATGACAAATTATCATGAATATCCGTATCCGGCTCCATTTCCAAGTGCGTTTAACATTATCTTGTTCTTTCTGTTCATTCCGGTCTTCCGGGTGAACAAACACAGACAACCTTTTATTCATCATGCCTTTTTTGCATTTGAATACACTTGAAGCTCCATCATGTGAATCTCGCAGGGGACATTGAATCATAATTTCCATAAATTCTGTATGTATGACAACATGTCAGACAGGTTGTAATTATAATTTGACCATGCTTTCAAAATTTTATGTGGCCCGATTTCATTATTGATGAAATTTTTCGGGTGTTTCATATCCGGCGTGTCCGTCATTTTGAATGAACAATACATAATTTGATATGTTCAGTAGGTATCAACACTTGTAATCCTATCGATACTCTTCATTAAAGTTCGCGCGTTAACTTGTATGAAGGCTATTGGATCGATCCGGACGCGAGCGTTTCACCCTATTTTGGTGAAATGATACTTTCGTCGCTTGTGGGGCTCACGATATTGATTCCAATAACTGTGAGAGAGGTGAGAACGTTCTCCATATGAATACATAAAACAAGTTCAATGCACATGCAACGGAGAAGATATCAAGAGTATGAAACGGCTCACTCTGATGGAGAAAAAAAGTAAATTTTCACATCATAATTAGAAACATGAAGATCACCCAGGTTGGGCGACCCTCTGCGAACGCATTCTGGCAGTTCGCTTTGCGCAAAAATAGAGATCCATTTTCAAACGACTAGTAGCAAACTCTGATTTTCTATCATACGTCGAATATTACATCAAAAACAGTGGACATACCGACATCGTCTAACTGGACTGTAGCCGAGGTGAATGATATTATCTTGAATCACATTCACTATTTCTCGACAGGGATGCATCAAAATTTTCAGTTTCATTTCATATATAACGATTCACGGGAAATAGTGAAGCAGGAAACCACACTGTACTTAATAGAATTAAGAAAATTAATAGATTAACTATTCGAAATTTATTGGATTCATCAATAGTATAACAGCAATGAATTAAAAAAAATATTTGTAAGAGTAACGGAGAATAAAATTGACTGGTAGCGAATAGAGTCAATGTTATCTTGTATCTGAAACGTATGTGTCTGCAACACGTCGAAACACTGCTAAAAATTTGTCGCCTTTATTCCTTGTTACTTTTTGACCCTCCTCAGTACTCTCGTAGAGTTTTGGAACAATCGGATCATCATTCTAGAGCCAATGTTCATTATAATACGCCAATACATACGATATTAACATATACTTCCTACAATAGTATACTTACAAGATCACTTTCATTTATTTGTTCAAATAAGGGATGCTCAACGAAATGTCTCTTCATCCAATCATGGAGATCTTTCACATCGGTCATTGTGTATACTATTGCCTAGATTCCAGAAATATTTGCTAGTCATACTAATGGAAATGCAATCAATAGAATTAATGAAAATTTACATACATTCTCTGCGAGTACATATGCATATTCAGCCAACAAGGTTTGATTGATGATCCTCCACTTATGTTTCGCTTTTTTGAAGTGAGGATCCGGGTAAAGAAAGAACATTTTCTTCAACTGCAACAAGATTTGGATATTGAATGTGATCTAGATATAAACCTTACTCAAGGTGAATTGGTATATTGAGGGAACCGACCTGTCCTTTGTTGAAGTAATTGGGCAAATATTTCATTGCATTTGTTCGTAAACAAGCAATATTCTGATATCGACCTGGATGCTGTGACCTTAATGCAGCAATTCTATCCATAACATAATCCGACACTTTAACTCTGATTTCCATACCCACTATTAGGTTTTCAGGAAACATTGGCGATAATGTAACTGTTGAAGAAAAAAAAAATTATTGCAAATCGATTCACGATTCCCTTACTGTCTAACACGTAAACGAAAGTATGGAATAACCACATACCAAGTAATCCACCGTATCCACAACCAACGTCTACAAACTCTACTTGTTTCGTAGTCTGTTTTGATTGATCATCAATATCACTATCTTGAGAGAAATATTCTGGATACAAAATGCGCCAATTCATAAGTTCAGGCTTAACAGGACTGAAAGAATTAAGGAAGGTATATCAATCCTGAATAGTCATTTCATGAAATGTCAATAAGAAGCAGACTATATTTCTCTAAAAATAATATCGTCAACCGGCGATATAATTTGAATTAGAATTCAATCTAGCCTTTCTCTTCTCAATATACACTTATATATGAATAAACTGGTAAGGTTATGTTCAAAAAGTATTCAATAAATGACTTACTACTCTATACAATGGTCCGCGATCGGATTTGAATGAGCTCTTTGACGGTAATATTTCTTTTGTGGAAGATTCATCATTCTTGCGGGTGTCATCTCAGTTTTCATCAGTTATGTACCATAAGGAAATATGTGGACAATATATAAGTGCATTTGCCTCGGAGTAGTATGTCGTATCTAAAAGTAGTCATTATTAGCACGTGTGCGCATTCCTATCTTTCTGTCAGTTTCAAACCCCAATTGGACAGTTTAAAAAATTCGAGAGTGGCGCCAACTAGTGAACGTTTCCAGTCAATATGGCGTTACCCATTCCGTGAACGAAATGCACACAGTGAAAAAAAAAACACGAATCACAAAGAAGTCTGTCAGCGATTCATCAAGTCAATGACGCGCATTCGTTATTGATACTAAAATGTTTAATTCCATATTTCATACGTCAAATTATTTCCAACCATTTGTATAAGATGTGATGAGAATTTTAGAATGAATTATAGTCTTGACCAACAGCGAAGTTGATATCTCGAGAAGTCTTCGGTTTACTTCCAATAAGTTGAGATAAGTTTATGAAAAATCGATTATATTTGTAACGGCCATTCAATACATGACAACTTGTCTGAATAGGTGAGGTTATAATCCTTCCCACATAATTATTAATTAGCATCTATGTCCTGATACATGGCATGTCTTTTCATATACGCATCTATTTATGTTTTGTGTGTCATATGTATCGCATATTCCGTTGCATTTTTTCCACAACTGTGAGTATATTGTATTGAAGTTGATCAGTAAATATCTTGGACAACGATCGGCCTTTCCATGTTAATATATTTTCATTCATATATATATTATGAAGGGATTTTGATATTATCATGAAATTCAATCACCGTTATGAATCGTTCAAATGTTAAAACAAATGATACAATCTATATTAATTCCATTATAGACTGGCTTGTGATGTACATTCAATGGGGACGCTGTTCAACACCGAAGTCGAATCATCTGTTTAAAATTGATTGGTAAGTTTCAATATCGATGGGGAAGTGTGTATGGAGAAATTGATTGTGTATACATTATCGTGAATATTTACGTGGACAATGGACAGTATGTCAACACTCTTGAAACTGTCCCTGTTCAGTCTCACATAAGACGTCGTATTCGTATTAACAACAAATACCCCACATACTGTTTCAACCTTCCTTAATGAAAGTAGAACGATGTTCTAGTGCAAAATTCACCTTGTTCATTTATGATAGCATTGTTGCTTAATTTCTTAAGTATTAACTCCTTCACACCAAATTATTTTATTTGCTGGAAGAGCGAATGAATGGATGAGTGTAAATATGGATTGGCTGCCGAAAGTTATGTCGTGGTTATCGTTGGAGAATGCAACAACCTCGGTAAAAGTATTTTTTATATAAAACAAAAAGAAAGCCCTAGAATCTTGTCGTTGCCACCTGTGCCTAAGATAATTAATGAACGTCACAAAATATGAATAGAGATGAGCCGTTTCTTATTCTGATTGAATCACTATTAAATTTATACAACATTCATCCGGCATGCAAACGTATAACAATGTGGAGCATACACCTCGTGCGTTGCCGAAGTTTCATTACAGCATTCTTAACACCATACACTTATACTTATTAACTCGGGAACATATTTGTGTTGACTCTGGAACAACGTATAACCTCTTCAAAATATGGATGCAACTTCAATCTCAACAACACAGTGACTTATGACGATTATAAATTGTACTTGATAGGTGTGTGAAAGACGTATATGATTGTATCCCTCATACGATTTCCACGTTCTTGCGTAGATATGTATTCGCAAACTGAAGGAGAATATCCATGTCTATCGATAATGTGATGAGATATCTTGATCGTTTCGAACGTAGAAAATGATAGCATAAGTTAAACGAAGATGAACGGATTAGTGATTTCAAAAAAATTAAAACCGCTTGTGCCATCTATTATCTTGGTCAGGACAAAAATGCGGGGTTAGTCATACTCCGGTTTTCCCATGAGAAGGACCGTCATTAGTGTTGTACTGTGAAATGAGTAGACAGAAAATCACGGTATCCCGCCCACAATCGCATAGACGTTTAATGCGCCCAAAATATCAGCATGTGATGTTGCAGCAAGGTTGTCTGAGAAATCAATTCACGCTATTTCGGGGACGATCACAAGACATTGTACATCGATTCGAACATCGTTTAATTGAGGTATAGATGTAATTGTAAATTCATCAGATCAATATCTCAAAATTCTGGTTCGATGTAATTCACAATCAATATTTTTTCATTTCCTCAGAATTGTTTCGTTCCACACCTTCCCTCTATGCTCAGCAATTTTTAAAATAAATCAATATCACACATATTCGAGAGTATAGATAATGTATCTGTCACAACCACTAATATGCACAACGGTTATCTGAATTTTTTTGTCTGGTAGACTTTTTTATCGTATTTGGAGAGCCGATTGTACTGACCAACAGTTAGTCACTCTCTGGACGGTCACGAGTATTCATTTGATTTGGTTGGACCGAATATACTGATAGAAACGAATTCCCAACTGGTAGGTATCAATTTGGTGAAAGTAACCAATGAGAATGAATTTGATTGGAATATCTCACAAGTACCTTTCGATTTGAATGTTTTCATTTGAAAACTATTTCGAATTATTTTTGGGATCATGAGTATGAAACAAAAAATGTTTAGATGACGATTATTGTGCCTAACACTGACAGAAAACAAAACGAAATACCGAACTATTATGCATGTGACGACAGAGAGTGATATTGATTCCTTTGACGAAAAGTCGAGTTTATTGAGTGATGAAGATCGACGTTCTTCAGCATCATTCACTTCTTTATTATTCGGTAACAGTCGATACAGCTCGTATGGGTCTTTTCAAGCGTGTCAACATATAGTGAGATCTCTATGGAACAGGAGTAAACAGGTGACGATGATTACTTTTATTTTGGTTTATATCTTCTTTATAAAAAAATTTCAATTGTACTCCATTACATCGTGATGGTACCGCCACAAAATTAACGATCATTTTTCTTTCGTCTCAAACTTCGAATATGTTACTGCTGTTGTTCTTTTAAACATCGAAAGTTTTGTATTGTTCTTAATTCAATCTCCAATGAACGGCGCGGCTGCTAATCGGGGGGTGTTTATTCTGTGATATTTTTGTTTGTTCAAAAACTCTTCCTGAAAATTTAATCCAATAATTAGGTTCAGTTGGATGGAGGATGTAGAAGTAATAACGAGGTTATAGAAGAAGATGAGTCGTTGTATTGTATTTTATGTACACACAAAGATAGACTCCGTCTACCCGCTCATTTATCACGTGTACATTACATACACAGTCAACCACAATCAAGTAAATATGGAACTCTCCATTCGTCGACGGCTTGAATGGATACCACATACGGATAAACTTATTGCAGAACTGATTTTACATAGCGAGAAAAATGAGCCTTCCTATGATCTTCAGATTATGAGCATTTGAATGGATGATACTAGAATTGTTGATGAGAATCGTGAGTCACCTCGATTAGTTGGGCTTCGTAACAAGATTTAGTACATCATGAAAAGAGAAATACATAACATTGTGATAAACTTGAGAGAGCAATAAATGTTTTGCCGTCATGACTAGAACAGCCCCAGTGTGTAACAATGTGGACATAAGAATGAACTGTACATATGTGTGATATATGAATGTTGATCTACAATACAACGGGGGCACACGCAGAACCCAATGTATATTGCTTTGCGCTGTATATAATATGTACGTGTAGCTCTTTCGGAATCTCAATAAGATATATATACTGCGTAATACACAACTTTGAATCTCTTCGAAATTTTGTTCAGTTTCACACGTAAGCTTTTCGTGTGACTATCTACATTTTTTCTCTTCAATTATATTTTGATTTTCGTTTGTTTATAACATCTTGAGATTTTATCTGATCCACCGCGCTACAGGGCATGAATAGAGAGATGAAACAAACTCCATTTCATTCACTATAGTTTCCGATACATGGAAAAATATTTGGTGTCTGAGATTGAAGAGATTTCGAGTGTGCTGATGGTGATTCGAATTAATTTGTTGGAAAGTCATCCGAAATTTCAGGAAAATGCTGCGTCTCACTAACCTGTCAAAGGTCCGTATGCTTTCGAATCGATTCATAATTTGAATGTAGCGATTTTTCATTACAACCTATAATTTTTCATGTTGGTTTCCAACAATTGATTTTCAACATTCAATACAAATAAATTTTACATCACGAATTGCGTATCAATACGGACGAGAAATTGATTAATGTAAAAACACTTCATCTGAGCTGTATGTACCATTGTCATCGATTCTCCCAGCTAATCTATAACGGGGGCATGTACAAACACTGTTGTAATCACTCGGAGAGGCTTTTCATGATGATGAAAATTCAAGAATGATGCGAGGGAAAGCGTCCCTATCATTCACTATTCATTATTTTATATATAATTCCATTTATTTCCATATCAATTAATCAACTTGAGATTAATCACTTGCCGTCGCGGTCTCACACATATTTTCATCATTAGTTTTATCGGCTGAACTGAATTTCCTGACAACCATATATATCAGAAACTACGGAGAATGCCATGCAGAAGGCTTACGAGGAAGGAGTTATGATTGCATATTCACAAAGAACTTCCGCCGTCGATGGACCATTTGAAACCACGAGCGACGAGATAGTAGCCGAAAAAATGAAAAATACGATCAACAATGATGTGGATTCGCTGCTTGACTATGGTACCACATCGTCAATAACAACAGACAGTCTGCTATTGAAAACTGTTTATGAGAATCATGCTAGAAACGATGAAACTTTTATTACCGCCGAGCATGACAACAAAACGTCTACCCAAAATTATGGCCAGCTTTGTAGGACAACTCTTCAAATTCCATCGAATTCTGAATTATTGCAGGACAATTTGGATATCTTCCAAAATATTTCGCCTACTATTAACGAATCAATCGCTCAAGTGAACGATCATGGAGAACACCAAAGTATATCAAGTGCGGCAATCAGTTCTATCATGGCTACAAGTTTTGTTGGAATTTCGTCCCGAATTTCAGATAAGTGTTTGAATGTGGACCGAGGAAGGATTGGTAAAAGTGACACGAACTTGAACGATGATACGATTGTTGACGATATCAGATCACGCATTCTTCTCCTACGACGAAAATCAAGATTACCATTGCTCCGTTTACATATGCCGCAACCACATTCATGGTCCAATTTCATCACAACTTCTGATCCCGATGATTTGTTGCACCACCACGAAAATCATCATCATCACCATCATCATCACTATCACTTTCCACATATTCCTGTACCTACAATCACCTTCACCAACGACGGATCCGCTCGAAAATTCAGCTTTGGCATTAGACGACACTCGCAAACGGTTAGTGCGCACGTGAGATTGCGGAAATATTTCGAAATCTGAGTGAATAACGATGCATTAACCAATTGACTAGATATTTTTCGGCTCCAATATTTGTCCCTACATTTGCATGACGATTCGATATTAACACTGAGAGAGTTTTTTCTGGTTTTAAAGACATTAATTCGTTGGTATGAACGGTCTTGAGGAAAAAAATTTCTCCGGTCATTCTGCCTTTCACTCCATAATATTTATATCTTGATTGTAAATTTCCTGATAGTAGAACTGAGGAATTTTTTAATGTGCATAGAATTAATTATTTGAATATCTCGCTTATCTGTTCCGTCAAAAATAGTCACACATAATTTTGAAGTTATTGTAACTTCAGAAATCGAGCTGTTATAGAGTTGATTGGTGGGGCACTGAGAATTTTGTTCACACAGAATCTAAATTCCATCATCGAATCGTTTTTCACCAGCATGGGTTATAAATACGAGACGATCGCACGAAGTTCATGCCTAGTAATCAAGGAGTTGTAACGAGTCATCGATTCATGCGATTCTCGCGAAAGAGTGTATTCATAATTTTTTCACAGCGTGTTTATCATCCAACAACGCAAATATGCAGCTTTCACTAATTTCGTGGATGAACAGTTTGACATCTTACGATATCTATGTCCCAACGACAGTACGTCCGATTTTATTTATATCGACTATATGATATTCCGTTGGATTTACTAGTTTGTGTTTGACATGCAGTGTCTTGTACCCGATTTGTGCCATTTCAATCTGCACAATAACGGTGATGCCCCAGTACCTTTAGTCCCCGTGTGCCAACATAAAAAATGAAAACAATGGAGTTTTATCATACTCATAGATTCATTGACTGATATATTCTTGTATATTATCCCACAGACTCTTCATCGTTCAGACTCCATGGTGTCACTCTGCTACCGGCCTCTTGCCAGTTTCATCGCCGAAGATAATCTAACTGGTCTTCAGAGCTTTCTTGAGAACAAGAGAGTTGCAATTGATGATCGCGATGAAGTGAGTTTGTTGGTGAAGGAAAGACTTCTGTCATTGTCCCAATCAAATGTATGAATACTCTTATGATTCCAGAATGGGAGTACTGTCCTCATCCTCGCTTCATCAAAAGGTAAAATACAATTCGTTCGTGAAATTATAAATCATGGGGCAGATGTTAATGCCGAGGACTCCGATAATTGGACCCCGTTGTTGTGCGCTGCTAAAGAAGGTCACACCGAAGTATGTTTTGAATTACTGGAGCATGGGGCCAATCTGGAACACCGAGATATGGGGGGATGGACGGCCCTTATGTGGGCAACGTATAAAGGTAGAACAGCTACGGTGACAATGCTCGCTTCTCGTGGTGCTGATGTAAATGCCCATGGGAATTATCACATTTCATCATTATTGTGGGCATCTGGTCGTGGATATATTGATATCGTGAAAGAACTCGTTGGACATGGCGCAAAAGTGAATGTCGGAGACAAATATGGTACAACGGCATTGGTGTGGGCTTCACGTAAAGGCAACGTCGAAATTGTCGATACACTATTGAAAGCTGGAGCTAATGTTGATACAGCTGGTATGTACTCATGGACAGCGTTGATTGTTGCCACACTCGGCAATCATGTCGACGTGGTTATGTTGCTATTGGATCAAAAACCAAATGTAAATGCGTTGGATAAGGATGGATATACGGCATTGGCAATAGCATCACGAGAAGGATACCATGAGATTGTTAGTGCGTTGTTGAATGCCGGTGCTTATATCAATATACAAGATCGCGCTGGTGACACTAATTTGATTCATGCCGTTAAAGGCGGTCATAGATGCGTGGTAGAAGCTCTCTTGAAAAAACATGTAGATGTTGATATTGCAGGAAAAGACAAGAAGACAGCGATATACATCGCTGTAGAAAAAGGCAATATAGCAGTTTTGAAGTTATTATTAAATGCTAATCCCGACCTTGAAATTGGTACCAAAGATGGTGACACACCTTTGTTACGTGCCGTACGATCGAGAAATGCCGAAATGGTTCAGCTGCTTTTGGATAAAAAAGCAAAAGTTTCGGCTACAGATAAAAAAGGGGATACTGTATTGCACATTGCCATGCGTGCGAGATCCAAAGGGATCGTCGAAATTCTCTTGCGGAATCCCAAAAACAGTCAATTGCTCTATCGTCCAAACCGTCAAGGCGAAACACCATATAATATTGATATTAAACATCCGAAAACAATTCTTGGACAAATCTTTGGTGCACGACGGTTGAATACTAATGAGGATAATGAAAATATGTTAGGCTATGATCTATATAGCAGCGCGTTAGCTGATATTCTCAGTGAACCGTCATTATCAACCCCTATCACTGTAGGATTATATGCCAAATGGGGTTCGGGGAAATCATTTCTACTCAATAAATTGCGTGATGAAATGAAAAATTTTGCACGACAATATTTGGATCCAGTATTTCAATTCTCCACATTATTGTTCCTGATCACTCTTCATGTGTCTGTGTTGATCGGAGTGATCTCGGGTTTATCATTACAATCATGGATTGCTGGGATATCCCTAGGTATTACCATTTGTGTGCTCATTTATGGTGTCTTACTCCTCACCTGGTATGCAAACCAAAGGTATAATCTTTAAATTATATAGTATTAAACCTTGATTACTCTCTGTACAGTGGATTTATGCACATTCCATCTCGTTACAGATATGATTGGGACTGGCCTTATAATTTCACCGTTGCTCTCGCATCCAAACTCAATTCATTAAAACTATTACTTCAAGTTATTTTTTGCCATCCTCCAGGTAGTCAATTGGATGATAACCTCGCAATACAACCGATAAAATTCCATTTCACTGATCAAACCAAAGTAGGCACCGCGGCCGCTGGAGAAAATGCCGTCGTGCAAATGGTTGGATCTCTTTATGATTCAATTGAAAATGATTTTGGATCACTCGCAACGCGGTTATACCGTGCGTTCAGACCAAAAAAAATAACATCAACAACTTCGTGGACCTGGAGACATTTGTGTTGTTTACCTTATATATTCATATTTGAATTTTGCTTCTGCAGTACACTCATTGGCATATCGATACTTACAATTTACATCATTGGCAAATTTAAATCTGTGAAAACAATTGAACCAGTTACAGCCCACATTGTGATGGTGACTGTTGGATTGATTTTAGCATTCAGTGTTATTGCTAATTTATATACTTGGAGTAGAACATTACGAGCTATAATTTTCTCGCAACGAAGACATCTCCAGCGAAGTATTGCCAAATTGGATACTCTAAAGAGTGAAGGATTCATACAGACTTTAAAGTCGGAAGTAAGTTTGATGACAGAGATGGTAAAGTGCCTAGACAGTTTCACCGCTCAACAGAGTAGACTTGTATTGATAGTCGACGGTCTAGATAGTTGTGAACAGGATAAGGTTTTACTTGTTCTCGACGCAATGCAAGCGCTATTTAGTGACAACAATTGTCCATTCGTTATAATATTGGCAATTGACCCACACATTATTGCTAAAGCAGTCGAAGTAAATAGTCGCCGAATATTCACCAAATCAAATATTGGCGGTCATGATTACTTACGTAATATGGTACATGTGCCTTTCTATTTGCAAAACAGTGGATTACGTAAGGTTAAAGTTGCTCAGCAAACTGCACAACATTATAAAAAAACGACTTGGAATGAAGCAGAAGAGAGTGTAAATTATGCAACTACAAGTGCTATCCACCATTCGGTATCGAACAGGCGTTTGAGTACAGAATCGAGTGTAATGAACAGTAATGAGAAATTGAAACCACCAAGTCGTAAAGGAAGTAGGAAGATGCGATTAAGCGAATCGATCGCGAGTAGTATTGGTAGCAATTTGAATCGTATGGGGGGTGCTCAAGATTTGAATAAAATGTTACTCACTGATGATTACTTTAGTGATGTAAATCCACGCAGTATGAGACGTTTGATGAATGTCGTATATGTCACAGGTGAGATGTCATTCCTTTTTCACCGCAAAAACATTGCCCCTGATGATTCTCAAATAGGTTTCGTCAAAATCATACACTGATCTCCATCTATGTAGGTAGATTATTGAAAGCATTCCAAATTGATTTCAATTGGTATCACTTGGCCAGTTGGATCAATATTACAGAGCAATGGCCATTTAGGACGTCGTGGATGATATTATATTACGATATGTCTGAGGACACTCTGGAGGACACAACATCGTTGAAATCTCTATATGATAAGTGAGTGGAAATATTCCATTTCAGCAGTATTGATCATTCATTCTTGACAATCCATATTTATCACAGAGTTCGACCACAAATCCCAGTTCTAAAAGATGCTCAACCACTCCTAGAAATGGACAGAGATGAACGAAAACTTGATGTTTTTTTAACATTTCATCGATCTAGCCTCTTGATTGGTGACATGAAAATATTCTTGCCATTCACAATCAATCTTGATCCGTATATAAAAAAGAAAATTAAGGAGGAACAACAGGGGATGGAAGAAGATATATCCATGGGAGTACACAGGAATCCATGGCAACTACCTTTACATGAACAATGGGCGAATAATAACAGGACAACACTGACGAATCGCCAAGCAAAACTGGGCAAGATTCCAAGTTTACAGAGACAATCATTCACCCAAATGCCACCTTGGACGATCCCGTCAATGTATGACTGGTCACATCCTTGGGTATCGATGCCATTCAATGAATCCGCTTGCAAAAATATACTATCTGCAACAACAACTTTGCCATCGGAAATTCTCGAACTGAGACTATCTAATCTTTCAGTACAAAATGTTTGCGATTTGCTATCGAAGATAGATGAATTGAATCCTAATAGAATAGAGAGTTATAAAATCTTGGTGAAAGAGAATAATTTAAATGGAAAAGTTCTGTTACATTGCGATTTGATGGAATTGAAACAGGTAGTTTTTAATCATTATTTATCATGAAATATGGTATGAAATATGTTGTTAATAATAACAAAAATTTGAGGTACTTAAAATGACATTTGGTGACTGGGAACTATTCCGCATGGTGGTTGTATCATTACGAGAGCAAGAGCGAACATCATTGACTACGTGCGATGAAGGCTCACGCAGTGTGCGGTTCACGATGCGCCCTGAACAAATTAGCCGTAAAGGTAAATACACATTCAATTATGCATATTACCTATTGAAATGGAATAAAAGATCTTAACTCGAATAAAGTTGCTGGCTAAATATGTACTGTGGTTTAATGACAACTAATTTCAGAGCAGAGAGATAATCAAAACAATACGCAGCGTGTTCCTACATTTGTGGAAAAAGACAAATCCAACAGCAGAACAGACAATCCTCAAAGACGCGATCCAACTAAACACTCGATCATGGAAAAGCAGGTAAGCAATCAATATAATTCTGCATCAACTATTTTCGTTATTATAATCATCGTCATCATTATCAAACTTCAACTAATATTCCTCATGTGCACATACATATTCTGTCCTGGATTGTGTAGTTTCAGGTAAGACACAAGTTCACTGATTACATCTATTCTTTTTATATTTTCTTATTACAAGTATTAGCAATTTCATGTATTTTCTCATCGGGAAAAATCAATAAAAAAATCTAAATGTTATCAATCAATACACATTTAGTCACTTTGGGATAATTAATGTGAATTTCCATTGAACGCATAACATGGCGTGTTAGGTGACTCTGGAAGAACAGATGATTTGTGGAGCACTACAGACACTGAATGAAGAAGCTTGTGAAGATGTCTTGGATATTCCAACGCCTACGGTTGTACAACCAGACTCACTTTCAGGTGAGCCATCTTCTTCCCTACCACTTTCACTGCCTCTGGTTATAGTTGAAGAACCGCCGAAGTCTGACGATAGCCCTGACATCGACATCGAATTCGGCACACACTCCTAGTCAGAAAATTGCGATGCGCCTCTGAAAATAATCTTTTTAAAAACTTCCTTCAATTGTGTCTGAATTCTTTCCTGACCAAGTTATTGGCAATTATTATATACAGTAGATTATTATTTGTTGGAAAATAAACGGGCAATTACGGCCGATTATTGAAATAGTGATACTTAGCTGTCACGATTATACATATACACATTCTCCTTTTTATTTATTTTTTTATTGATTTGTTCATTCATCCACTCTTAATCTTACTAGGCTTGTGTGTAGTCACATGCGTGTACAAGAAAGGAAAACTACTTGTATAAATGGCGGAGAAAATAATAAATCATCCTCTAGACATTGTTATGAATACTTGTGAAAGGGATCATCGACAACATGTTTATTGTGTCCTCATATCTCTAGATTTCGATTGCCTAACTTTCTTCAGTCGATTCGAATCGATTTATGAATCATAATAAAAGTGTATACAATATAGTCTACGTGAGGAGCAGGATATTTGACGTAAAACTGCGCTGAACGGCGCGGCGCTCGCTGACATAAATATCACAAGAGAACTTTATTCATATAGAGACTCACGTATGTGGATAAACCTACCTTGTATATTTATTCCAATTATCACATGAGTAATAATGATAGTGAGAAATGATCAAATACAAAAAACATATATGAAGAAGAGAGATATGATATCAGTCTTAATGACTTGTTAAATATTGTTAAACCTCTAGAGAATAATTGCAATAAACAGTTACATAGCAACATACTCTTGTACAAATTTATTTGATACTAATTGAAATACACATTAGAACAAGTGTTGTGCAAATATATGCACCCATTCTCCACGTGTTAGGGCGAGTCGTAGATAGGAAAGTTAACACCGGTAGCCATTTCAGTACTCAATCGAATTATATTCGTAATTTTACACCAATTGAATTATGATCTAGAATTCGATCTTCATCCAACTCCATAATATAATCGCATCATTGTGTTCTAGGTGGCCGCCCACGTTCTCTCAGTATTACAACCGCCCCAGATACCGATTATGTCTTACTTCAACCGTCTCCTATATATCATTGGATCCCAGTGCATGATGAACAGGAAAGTTCCGATGAAAGCTCACAAGAATCAACCTCTCGACTTCATCGCTCCAATTCTCAACGGAGTGTCACCTCACAACGTAGCATCAAATCGACATATTCTTACAATAATCGTACGAGACGAAAGAGTATAAGCATGAATAGCCGTCCAAGTTCATTGCTGATATCACCTCCAGCCTCACCACGACCAGCTTATCGATCCAAATCCATCGATGATTATCCAGTAAACAACGTCACAGTCACTCAGAAATCAACATCGATTGGATCCAGTATGAGACACTCAACATCAGCTATTGCCGATGAAACTGCAACGCCTTTACCAGTTTCACAACCAAGTTTTGAGAAACTCGGTAGATTGAAGGATCGCTTGATGGGCACAGGTGTGCTGACGAACCATTCTTCACTGCCAAATGTTGATAGTGATGATGAGTCAACTCCCCTCGTATCAGAACTTTCTACGCCATCCCATACACAATCAGACAGTGTGTTCATTCATAATTTGAGTCCAGAAAACGATCTTTCATTGAGAAGTCTTCCACGGACGGGTGAACTCGAAGGCAATACTGACTATGGTGATATTGTAAGTCTGGATCACCATGAATCGATGGATGTTCGGGCGTTAGCACGGCAGTATGCCGAAGAGTGGGATAGTCCAGAAACACCAGTGTAGAATATAAATCACAATTACTCGTTCAAATTAACCATTACGTCACACGTTCAGTCATTTTTTGTTAGCTTTCCCAATCTGTTTACTTATGATGCGCAAGAATCGTCGAGAACTATGTTTGACGGTCGTAAAAAAAAAGATACAAAAGTTTTATTTGTACTTCCAGATTTCATATTGAATGGAAGTATAAACGCGAGTAGTAATAGCAAATAACTCCAGTGGATTAATGAACAAGTTTTTCGTTTGGTTTCAAATCTCGTTTCCAACTTTTGTCCATTTCGATTACGGGACTCTCTGCCTCGCATTATTGATCATACTGACTGACTCAGATACAGTGTGCACTTTGAATATCCTCCAATTTTTAATTGTCCCAGCCACGCATACAATATCGTTTATCTGAGTTGTTCATGATGGCATCGATGAACGTTCATATTGATTTCCAATATTAATCGATAGTTCGGAATCGATTGTATCTTGCGGAACATACTACTTAAAACATGTGATATAGTTTTATCACAACTCTAGAGTGCCTTAATAAAATATAGATAATCAAATGATCCCCATTTTATATATATTATTGATATCCTGTCATATTATGATTTGCAATCAATTGCCATGCAACCTTCGTCAAAATTAGTTTCGACGATGATCAATGTTTACAGAATGTGCGCGTGCCTATGTTGACTCGGTTTTTAGCGCATGATCTGAACGTAACCAGCGATACGATTGGTCAATTCCAAATTTTGAAATAAGAATCATCACGGTGTAACAGCTCCGACCATACCGTATAATTTTTTTTGTATATCTCAACGTGAAGTCGAATACTTTCATTAATTCAATATTCTACAATTGGAAAATAAGTATTATGGCAGGAGTATATCGACAACCTCTGGTGTCACTCCAAGAGAATACGCAAAATGCTCTCGTCATAGGGATAATTATACACAGTCTAAATCCTCGAACATTTGAATTGGACTCACCATGTTTGTATTCCAAATCGGAGTTCTCTATTTACATTAAAAACGCCATTTTATTTGAATACTAATTTGTAATTTCCCTCAGATCGTTCGGGTAGTCGAGGAGTTTGGACTTTCACTCTACGAGATTCTGAACACGACACAATAAATGTTACTGCTTGGGGTAGTGTTGAATATATCAGCAAGCTCTTTACGACCTTTCAGATTGCTGACGTTGTCGATGTGATTAACCCGAAAGTAACAATCCGTGAAATCGGTGGGAAAAACGATTTATTCGTTCCCTCCGTAAGTAGTCCATACAGTCTTACAGTGAATGAAGGTGTAGCAATCATCCAAGGACACGAATATTTCGATAAGGGAGACTTCAAAGCATATCTTCAACGTCCAATAAGAAATATAGAAAGTCTTCGGCCTCTTAGTAGCATCATGGGAAATCTTCAAGCTATGCTTAATCAATTCGTAGATATGGTGCTCATCGTTACTTTTGTAAACAAAATTCATCATTCTTCTTCCTTGAAAAGTAGTTACATAACTTGTTTCATAACGAAGTCATAAATGTTTTATGAAGATTGGTGAATGTCGTATAATTAGAACAAAAGATGGTCGCACTCTAGAAACTCGAGACTTCGAAGCTACAGATTGCTCCTTCACTCAAAGCACTGTTGCATTCAAATTATGGGAAACCAGTTGGGCAAGGAGATCAGGAACATGGATGCCAAGGAATACTGTTATTCTCTTGACTGACGTGCAAATTTTGTACGATAAATTTAGGAAAAAAATTGCGCCCACAATTGTCAGAAAGACTTTGATTACGGAGAACCCCGATGTTCCACAAGCTAATGAGGTGCGAAAATCGATATTATCTGGATCAGAATACATGCCCCAAGATCCCTTCGTCATCCCAAAACGTACGTATATCATCAATGATTAATTCCACCATCACTGTCATATTTCATCATAACGTTATAGCTGATACAATCAGGAATGTAATGACAATAATGGATATCACTGAGAAATTGAACACTAGGCCCACTGGTTATAACGACAGAGTTCAGTTTTTAGCGCTGTTGTACGCACAAATAACAGAGATAATTTTAGATGATGCCAATCTTGTGATAACAAGGTGGTTCGTACTGATTTTATCCCATTTTCTTAATTTTTGAGTCAGTGTCTAGTTCACCGTTTTTGCTTTTTATTTTTGTACATCATCAGCGTTTTGTGTAAACGTATTGTTCCGAATGGTGGTGATTCATGCCGTAATTTAGAGTGCCCTTGTGGGAATGGAAGAAAAGTACCGGAGAATATGAAAGTTCTCTATTTGAGAATAAATCTGAAAGACGAAACGGGATATCTCATTGGCTGTCGATTGACTGGTGTTCCAGCAGAAAACGCACTTGGCTGCTCTGCCGAAGAATTAGAAGTATGATAAACGATATCTATGATATGATCACGATACCTAAAATGTATTTCGTGATAAGTAATGACTTGATTCGCAATCTGTATTCTTCGGTAGGCAATGACACTTGAAGCCCGTAGAGCGCTGCGGAACAAATTTTGTTCTGAGCTGTTCGATGTAAAGTTACAAGTCTTAGGACCATCATCAACATTTCCACGTGCTTTATACAATGTTCTATCATTGAATCGTTATCATGAGAAGGGTTCGGAAGACGAAACAGCGGGCACTGGAACTTCAAAATCTGAAACGGTTTACCCTCGAACATAACATAAATCCCCCCCCCCCCATCCTTCTTCATATAAAATTATTTGATTGTTCGATTAGAATTACAATAAGCGCAAATGTGATTCCAATATCGAAATTACTGTCTAGCAATGTCCGAACCTCTCACATCGCATTTCTGATCCCCCACCTCCGAATTCGATTTGGAATTTGAATAGTCGAGTCCGCCGGTTTTCAGAAGCAGCTGACATGTATTACTGCTCAATGTCTATAAAGTTGTCTGAAGTAGATTAGCAAAATATATCTTTTCAGTTTAACGTGCTATTAATATTATTTTCATTATGAAAAAGCTAACTTATTGCAAATGAGTGGACGGTGTATTTATATTTATCCATGAATAAATCTACGATGGATTGGCAAGATACATACGGATCTTTTGGGAATTCAGTTGAGGTTATACGTGATGAAAAACGTCATGCAGCGAATGCTAACCGCAAACAGTGTCGCTCCACAGAATTGGATAAACATCGCTCAATTTTAGGTGATGATATAATTGATGAAAAACCATGGGATCTGTCTATGGTAATTGAAAAATCTAAAGAGTTGAAGAAGAAGTCGTTGTCCCTAAAGGATTATCGCAGACTACAAACGGCGCTCATTCAGGTGCAAAAATATGATCATATTTTATACTGGAACGAGGAACTGATCATACTTGTTCATAACGTATCCGTGATATATGAATTTGTAGGATGAGAAGAATATCAAAGGTTTTATGTCTATCAATAGCACGATATCTGCGTTGATGCGCGATATATCAAGCGCAAACGCCGAAATAAAATTAGTTGCTGCTCATTGTTGTTGTAACATTGCTCTTGGAAATAATAAGCATTGCTCGACATTATACAAATATGCGGGACCGCATCTTGTCGAGCAATTAGAAACATTGAGTAATCCAATACTGGTTATTATTTTTTCCATATTTTATTCTTTCATATATGTCCGTAATGAGTACGTAACAACTACCTTTATTACTGACAGGAAGTGAGTGTATGGACCATCGGAAACTTGTGCAGTGGATCTGAGGGCGCTTTCAAATTTTTCTATGCTCAAGGATGCATCGGTCGTTTACTTTCACTGTTACGTGAATGTGACACATTGATCTTACCATCGATAATATATGCAATAACACATTGTCTCCGTGGAGGATCAGAATTATTTAGGTTCACTTCTATTATACTCACCACTGCCCCTAACACCGCTCAATGAATATATTTATTCATATCATATCATTATTTGTACTATGTTCATGGCTTCTCTCGATAGCGATACAGAGATGGTTGGAATCACCGAAACACTTGTGGAACGTGGATGTTTTGAATCTGCAGCTGGTCTATGGAGTCTAGCATTATTATCTTCTAGATCCCAATGCAAAGCGAAAATTTTTCCGGTTCTACTCCAGATATTCGATGAATTCGTAGAGAAAGTTAAGGATGAGGGTCTCCATACTAGTTACGTGACAGCAGCAATACGACTTCTGGCAAATTCTGTCTCGGGAACGACTGAATCAAGTGCAGCTATAATTTTACATAATTCGAAATATGCAATTGAGGATATCAAAAATATTTTTGATGCACTATTAATCTACCCACATGACCACGTGAGAAGAGAAGTATTGTGGCTCATAGGTGAGTGAGTGGAATGATTCGTAAATGCACAATGTTAAGAAAGCTAGTGATATAATAACATATTCAATTTTAGGCAATCTCTGCAATCATTCAGATTCAAACGTCCTCCAACCGTTGCTCATTATCCTGAAAAAACTGCAACATCTGAAATTTGCTATTCAATCTTTCGAATCCGATACACTCTCAAAAAAAAATGTTATGAAAAATCATGCAGTTCTGAAGGTTCAACGATGACTTTGTAAAAAAAATCTTCCCTGTTTTAACAAAAATATAGATTTATTCACAAAATTCTTATACGTCTCAAAAGGACAGTCTAGTCTTCGTAAACCTCCTTAATGGCATTGTGGTCGATAGAGACTGTTTCCGTTCAGGTAAATCTTCTATACAACCAACCTTCACGATATTGAAATAAAGTTTACCCATAATACTGGATGTAGAGCTGTTAACGTGTTTCAGACAGTGATAAAGAACACTATCACAATCGCAGTGAGATCTATGGTGAATTGGAATCAGTGAACTTTTGAAAGGGAGATCCTGGTTATGTTCATGAAAATATTTGAATACATGACTTACTTGCTATACAATGAATAATTAGTGAGGTTGTACCGGCTGTGTTGCGATCGAATTTTAACAGGGCATAAATCATGAGTTCGGCAACATCTACAATTGAGAAGAATCTGTTTGCTCTTTAAACTACTACAATTATTTAAGAGTACATACCTGTCAACTTCCTCATCTTCGCCCAAATCATGATAATTCTCTGCCACATCACCTGTGCCACACCATTTAGTTCCTATCAACAACATAGTAATGTGTTCGCGACAAATCATCAATGAGAATACGGATCAAACCACAAGAGGGTACTCACCTGGCACAATACCGGACAATAGATTGAAAGCATGAGTGCTGAATAAATTCGCCCGCTCAAACGCTCCTTTTGGCGAATTCTCATCTTTTATATATGATGGTTGCATTGCATCCAATGTTTGACATCGCAACATCAGACTTATCATTTGAGAGAAAGATATTTCAGTTGGACGTGATGTTGATGTAAGATTGGTCAAAACCTCCAGGGCTTCGTTAGGTTCACTGGAAGCGAACACAAATACACATGAAGATGTGGTTTCGAGGACTGAACGTCCTCAAAATATATGGAACGGTTGAAAATTTATACTTTCAATTGACTTACTAAACTTCGATAATATCACAATTTTGCATCTCATTATGCTCATTTATGTCAATCACTGCCACTGCTTGATCGTAATAATAGACAGCCCGATTCAAACCTGATGAATACAATGGTACACTTGGTAGAACTCCTCTAAGACCCTTATAATTGTTTCTTGAGAATAGTAAGGGTTGTTGAGAGCTCAGTGAACATATCACTGTGAGCACAGATATCACTTCAATGCTAGATCCCATCGCCGTGTTGTCTGTCATTGAACTAATGAATTCTCAATATGCAACTGTGACTGCCGCCTTGGCGACTTGATCTCCTACTCCTTCACACTCTCTGAAGTAATATGTCGCCATTTCGACGAAACCCTCGCTTAGTTTCCACGTTGACAGTGGTCTACTCTAGCATTTCACATGACGTATAACATTTGTATCATAGTTATGAACACCGTATCTATCAAATTAGCTCAATGTGTGAATGACTTTTTGAACACCTGTTGCTTTCCGCAACGGCGGTTTCTTTTTGTCAGGGCGTTCATTATATGCCGACCCGATAAACCAAGTGGATTCTACGTTTTCTCTCTTGGTGGGGGAAATTTATGAAAGTAGAACAATGTGACGTGCGGGTAGAAAAAAAGTAGGACGATACTCAATAGTGTCGGATCGCTAGGAAAGATAAATGCGAGAGAGCACAACCCTTTTACGTTTTTTTTCACGTTGTCGGATATATACTTTAATATTTTAGCACTTGACTATCATAATTATGATAACATGAACGATAACCCCCATGTGTATATTGGCAAAAAAAAAAAAAATACCAAACGTCGTCAGATGGTAGGGAAATAAACTTTCGTCCGTGTTCTCTTCACATAATTTGTGTTGAGTATGATTAAAATTTGGTAAGTCTTGAATGAATACACGAAAGAAATCAGTTTCAATCAACATCATTGATGTCAACAAACATTTGAAATATATATAATCCAAATGCAAACCACAGAAGAAGAATATTCGTTGAAATCGAGACTTTCCGCGGGTTTTCTACTTGTACATTTCGTAATTGACCACACAGATGAATTTTTGGACGAACTGACCAAATGAGAGCTCCTTTGTCAAATATATGATCAATGATTTGGCGTTGGAACTTGCTGGCTTTGAGGAACATTGCATTTACCAACGGGATTCGAAGGGTACTGTCCTACAGCTCGATTTGTCGTGAGAGTAATACTTATTGGTGTCGCATTCAGGAGCTGAAGCCTTACAGGACATTGGCGGAATCCTTCATATCAAATGTCAATAGATAAATCACTAAGACTATGTTTATGAATGATTCGAGATAATGGAAAATATGCCTAGAGGAAAATCACCAGCATGATGAGGACCAGAACAATGACAACATATTGGATTGTTTCTGGGTCGTGGACAGAATTCAACGCTGTGAGGTCCGCCACAACGTACGCATCGTGGCAGATGTCGACAGCTAGCAGCCACGTGCCAAAATCCTTGACATCGATAACATTGAAGTACTCCATCAGGTTGTTGTGAACTTGAACCGTCATTATTTCCATTACCGCTGCTGAACGTAAATTGGTGCGTACCGGAATTCGTACTATTGTCTCCGCCGGAACGATACCAATAGGCGCGCTCTGGTAACGCACTGAAACGCGCAGCTCCGAAGAAGTCTAAACCCTGGCGTAGAAGTAGCTCGTAGTGATTAGCATCTAATACCTTTTAAAGACATGCACTGTGTATATTATCGTTGGCTTCTACTCATGTATAGTAATTTTGTCAAAGAATTTCACCTCAACTCGAACATATTGTCGACATCTTTCAATAATCGCTATGGAAATGCCTTGTTTAGCCAAAGCCGAAGTCAAATCTTCAAGTGGTATTGCCCAAGGCACATCACGTAGAAATACAGACTGTCGGTAACGTGCATCATGAGCAGAAAATCGAGCCACCTAATATCACGAGAATCATTGCGTATACCCCTAAGAATTCTGACATTCTAGGTACCATTAAAATGGTTGCTCGACATCGATAGAAAAGAACTTGCGTTCATACTTGAACAGGGCCCTGAAATATATGCGCCAGGTCGACTCGTTGGACAAGTTTTTCTGCATCTGCTTCGTCGGAAAAAGCTGCAATCAACCCGCATGCTGTTTGATGGACGTGCCAATCCCCTGTTGGCCCAGCAACAGCAATCGCCTCTTCAAGACTTGCTTTTGATGATGGATGTGGGAATGGTTGCTTATCAACGATGACACGCGAAATATAAAGTGAACACGTTCGTTCATCGTTCTGCTTCGAATTTGCATCTTCATTGGTATCTGCCTCCATCCTCTACCGATGGCTCCGAAAACGCAACACTCTGACAATTTCATGCTTATATAGCGTTATTGCGTTGTGAGAAATGTATATGAGAGATTTGTGTACCAGCACACATTTTGTGTGTTCTTACCCTGATTCAGTAGAGAGATTTACCCCAAATCAGTGAAGAGGAATGAAAATAAAATGTAGCGTTGGGGGCATGGCCCAACGCTGAAAGCAATAATTGCACACTTCATTTCGTGATCGTTACTTCTTTTAATCGAACTTTTGATTACTCCTTCCGATCATAGTTTGTTTCTGTCTGCTATTTTATTTTCTCTTTTGGCGCGGAAAATCATTCAAAAAAAAAAAATCCGAAAATATGGCGCCACTATTGCGTGCGCAGTGATGAAATTCATTACCTGTCAAGTGAATAGCTGCGAACAAAATTGTTATTCTAGTGGAAAAGACCAAATAGAATATTTCGTGTTCCATTTTTCATATGTTTGAGAATGATAAACCGTGTTAACTTTTAAGATTGCATTTGATCCACCGCAATAATACGCGGAAAAGTTTGGTGGCTGTGGCGATGGCTGTGAGTATCGATATACCAGACATAACAGTCCGTAATAGGTTAAACTCAACACTCGGAAGGACCCAAGTCTATACAGTTATATATTTATGCACTTAACTTGTCAAAAGATGGATCCGAAAATTCCTTTACCCCTCGACCCCATGACGTCCAACGTAGATGTAGAAGACAGGAGATTGTGGGTCGGCAATTTAGATTTAAGAATTAACGAGTAAGTATTATAGAGCGATTCCTTTGAAACATTTTGAGATCAACAAATGAAAGTCTATTTATTTGTTTGCCAACCGGTACCAACTCCTGAAAATCGCACAAAAATATGGAAAAATCGAAAAATTTGATTTACTCTTCCATCGATCTGGACCTCAAGCTGGTCAACCAAGAGGCTATGCATTCGTAACTTATACGACGATCCAGGATGCTGAGAAAGCGAAAGAATCACTCCATAATGCAAAGTTAGGTTCCAAAACAATTGTAGTGAGATGGGCCCATAGTGTTTCTGAGGTAAACTAGATGTTTGGAGAAAAAAATACGTTGTTTTTTGAATCCTCACCTTCCTGGATGTATTAATCCGTGTTCTGTATAACTGCAGGCAGACATGGATAAAACAAAACCTAAAATTGACATCCCAGCCCTTGCTGGGGCTAAGAAAGAAGATAAAAAAATCAGTCGTGAAACTGCTATTCAGGCGATCGAGGCAAAGCTGAAACTCATGAAAGAATGCGAAGAAGAATTTGAACTGAACAAACCTTTGGAAGGCTCTCCTATTATACAACAGTATCAGAACCTTGAAATTCAGAAGCCGTCTTCCTCTATCAGACATCACCATCATCAGAGACACCATCAAAATCGACCGTACTCACGAACAAAATTGCGAAGATAATCTGTTCTTCTATTATGACGTGGTATATATATATACCAATTATTTATCTACGATTCACGGAGATTTAATATCACTTGGCTACGTCGAATGTGTCATTATTTTGAAGCCGTATGAATCGCTGATATTGAATTCGGTTACAAGTTGCAACTGTGTTGATGGGGATCTTCTATATTTGTCGCAAATAATCGAGAATCAAGATACGTTCACTACGTCGAAACTAATTTAATGGCTGAACAAGAGACAAGTGTATAATCTTAGAGAGTATCATGAATGAAGTATTTATTTCCAAACGAATATGTATTTTCGTAAGATACCATATTATTAATGATTTTTGTACAGTATAAATGTGTCAATAACAGATAGCGAATTCGAAGTAAATTTATGAATTCTGATGGCGTATGTATTTCCCTCTCATGTGATATGGCAACGGAACAACACTAGGACAAGGCAATTGACCAGGAACTTCACATATACAATGTTTACTACATCCATTACCAATATTCGCAGGATTATCTTTCTTTTGTGCGGCGATATTTTCTGCCTCTAACAATCTTTCGCTCTTTCCAACTACTTTCACGAGATGATCCACGATTTCATCTTTGTTTTTGCTGTCAAGATCTATCAGCATTCTTCTGCCGTTTTCTAAAAGCAAAAAAATTTTCGAATAATCAAGCTCATTGAAATATAATTCGAATGGCGTTTCAATATATGTGTATCCAGTTATTTACCGTAGAAGCACCGAACAAATGGCGACGGAGTCATATTTTTGAGTGGAAGTATCTGTACCTTCGGATTTTTATATTGCAATTGGCATAAATGCCAAAAAACAAACTGTCTGTGATAAAAAAGAAAACATTTACCTACGTATCAGGATCAGTTAAATGATCTTTTGGTATATCAAATTAGTTATATAGACGTTGCGATCATTTTTCTGTTATAAACAAAAGAAATATTAGGAGTTTGAGAAGTGCAATTTGTTTTAATTTTGGTAATCGTTAGAATTCGCGAAAGTAATGCATGATGTGTCCTACGAATTCAATGTCCCTTTCAATCATCGACGCTGAATTATAGAATACACTCATCATAGTTGAAAACAGAACAATGGTAATTAGTCCGAAGTAACTTAAGCCATTATACGATATAAAACATCCCTGGTGAAAGTTGGGAGTAATGACAAGTCCGGAGTTATCTGAACTATATAGTGATATGATCATACTTGACCAATTTCATACAGAAGGTAACATTGCATTGGCTCCCCGAATAATCAAATCGACTTGAACAGAGCTTCCAAAAAGTTCATTTGTCTCTATAACCTCAATGCTCACCTGGCACCCTCGTGATGATCACCGTAAATATTATAATTTATGCTAAATATCTGTATGCTGTCTTTTAAAACTAATCGACCAGCCTCTAAATATTTCAATGTTCTCCTTATAGGAGCTTTGCCGATCATAAACGGCATTTTCACAATTTATTCGTAATTCAAAACAAATTTCATCAAAAGCACCGTGAGCGCAAGCGATGCATGCAGTCTGGAAATCGAATTCGTCTATAATCCCGGTGTTAGAGAAAATAGTGATGTATAGATGGCGCTAATGTGTGTATTGACAAAACCACATGGAACTATATGTATATATCATTATCCTCACTGCACCTGGAGCAAATGAATGTCTATCAAATGCGAATTTCTGATTCCATTCCATCTTCCGCTGTTTGTTCAATTGTGACGACCAATCTCGATGATCAGTGCATACGGGTAGTAGAGAGAACGATCCAGCTGTTACTAAAAAATTTGTCAGTTTCACGAAAAATTTCATCATTTCGAAGCATATGCAATTTTGAATAACATTGTCTCCGAACAAAGGCACAAATATTACTTGGTAAGTTTCAACCACAGTTCTCGTGTTATATCCAAATTTTATTCCATATTGTTATGATACTTCGTGAAATATATGAATCTCCATATGACACAGTAAATATATTCTAATTCTCATTTCCAGTGATAAATTCATCACCCGTTTATCCTACAATGACTAGATCTATGACCGCAAAAGAGATCAGACAAGCTTACATCGATTTCTTCGAGAAAAATGGGCATCAATACGTTCACTCAAGTTCTACTATCCCACATGATGACCCTACTTTACTTTTCACCAATGCTGGGATGAATCAGGTAGTTTTTGAGTCATCTTGAGCCTGTCTTATCACTGTCATAATTCGAACCTCTGTTTTTGTTAACAGTTCAAGCCCATTTTCCTTGGCACGGTTGATCCCAATAGTGATATGTCGAAATGGGTACGAGTCGTAAATTCGCAAAAATGCATTCGGGCTGGTGGTAAACACAATGATCTCGATGATGTTGGTAAAGATGTTTATCACCATACATTTTTTGAAATGATGGGTAACTGGTCGTTCGGGGATTATTTCAAGAGAGAAATATGTACATGGGCATGGGCTTTTCTGACTGAGGTGATGAAATTATCAGCTGATCGTTTGTATGTTACCTACTTTGGTGGTGATAAAAAGTCCAATCTAGATCCTGATGAAGAATGCAAACAATTCTGGCTGTCACTTGGTGTACCGCCATCCCATGTTTTACCCGGTAATATGAAAGACAACTTTTGGGAAATGGGCGAGACAGGACCATGTGGCCCATGCAGCGAACTCCATTACGATCGCATTGGTGACCGCGAAGCTGCGCATCTAGTCAATATGGACGATCCTGATGTTTTAGAAATTTGGAACCTTGTGTTCATTCAATACAATCGTGAGTCTGATGGTAGTCTGCGGAGCCTGCCGAGGAAACACATCGATTGTGGACTCGGTTTAGAGCGTTTGGTATCTGTCATACAGAATAAACGTGCCAATTATGACACAGATTTATTCATACCGCTATTCAATGCGATTCAGAACGGTACAGGTGCACGAGCATATTCAGGGAAAGTCGGTGATGAAGATGGAGATGGTATCGACATGGCTTACAGAGTATTAGCTGACCATGCGCGAACAATAACCGTTGCATTGGCCGACGGTGGAATGCCAGATAACACCGGGAGAGGATATGTTCTGAGAAGAATTCTTCGTCGCGCTGTTCGTTATGGAACTGAAAAACTCAATGCAAAACCTGGCTTCTTCGGGTCATTAGTAAATGTTGTAGTTCAGCTTTTAGGCGATGTTTTTCCCGAACTTAGAAAGGATCCCCAATCCATCATCGATGTTATCAACGAAGAAGAAGCGCAGTTCCTCAAAACCCTCTCGCGTGGTAGAAACTTATTAGATCGTACGATAGCTAAATTAGACAAAACAAAAGTGGTGCCGGGTGATGTCGCTTGGCGTTTGTATGACACCTATGGATTCCCTGTAGATCTCACTCAATTGATGACTGAGGAAAAAGGCCTGCATGTCGATCTGGCAGGATACGAGGAGGCGAAAAAAGCAGCGCAACTCGCCTCACAAAGCAAAGCTGGTGGAGTTGATGATCAAATCAATTTGGACGTTCACGCAATTACAGAACTGCAAAAAATGGGTGTGCCACCGACGAACGATTCATACAAATACAATTACAGCACGTCATCTGAAAAAGATGCTGAATATTCTTTCGAGAATTGTGTGGGAACAGTAATTGCCCTGAGACGAGCGAGACAGTTTGTTGACCGAGCTCTTAGTGGTGAAGAAGTTGGAATTTTATTGGATAAAACATGTTTTTACGCAGAACAGGGTGGACAAATATTTGACGAAGGGTTCTTGACTAAAAGTGTGGATGACAATAAAGAGGATGCGATAGAAGTTCGCATAGTGAACGTTCAAGTCCGTGGTGGATATGTTCTCCATATTGGAACAGTCGGATCGGGTACACTCAAAAAAGGTGATAAGTTACAATTGAATATTGATACATCTCGTAGACGTTTGATTATGAATAATCATTCAGCAACACATGCTCTCAATTATGCATTGAGACGGGTCCTTGGCACAGATGCTGATCAAAAAGGATCACTAGTCGCACCTGATCGACTGCGATTTGATTTTACTAACAAAGGCGCAATGACTATGGAACAAGTGAAGCAATCTGAAGAATTTACCAACAAAATGATAAGTGACAATAGAACTATCCACGCGAAAGAGAGCAACCTTGGTGTGGCAAAAACAATCAAAGGTTTGCGCGCGATGTTCGGTGAAACCTATCCAGATCCTGTGAGAATAGTGAGTATGGGTGTACCCGTTGACGAATTGGAAAGCGATCCATTGGGTCCAGCGGGCACGCTGACGAGTGTTGAATTTTGCGGTGGTACACATGTACACTATACAGGGCACATTGGTAACTTTGTTATTGCTAGTGAAGAAGCAATCGCTAAAGGGATTCGTAGAATCGTCGCATTGACTGGTCCAGAAGCCACGAAAGCTCTAAAAAAGGCTGACGCATTACATAATAGATTACTGAGAATACAACATACTGTGAATACTGATGAGACAGGCAGAGATTCGAAAGACCTTGTCAGAAAAATTGTAGAATTGACAGAGGATGTGTCGCAAGCCATAATTCCCGCTTGGCGTAGAGATGAAATGAGACTGGTGCTTAAAGATTTGAAAAAATCATTAGATGACAAAGATCGTGCAGCTAAAACCGCAGTTGCTAATTTGGTTGTTGAAGAAGCTGGGCGAATCATTCAAGAAAATGTTGGTATACCGGTGCTAGTCAAACAGCTCCATGCGTATAGTAACACTAAAGCACTTGATGGTGCATTAAAGAAAGTTAAGTCTACTTCACCCGATACAAGTGCAATGTTCTTTAGTGTGGATGAGGATGCTAAAAAAATTTTTTCACTGGCGCTCGTACCGAAAAATGCCATTTCAAAAGGATTGAAGGCGAATGAATGGGTACAAATGATTGCCCCGTTGATGGACGGCAAGGGTGGTGGGAAAGCAGAATCTGCCCAAGCTTCCGGAACAAATTATTCATGTGTATCAGAAGCTGTGAAAATCGCGAATGAATTTGCATACGCGAAACTTGGATGTCCAACCGCTGAAATAAGCAACCAGAGTTGACATTCCTGATTATTGCCATAGAACTTGAACACATCTCACAATTGTCGCCGTCAAAGGCAGTTTCATATTTATGGTTGTTTGAATAAACTCAATTCTCTAAATGAAACATTTTAATTATTTTATGTTCTCTTGGGTTCCACTAGTATAGTACGTGATATATGATTGTAAATTTGTTCATCCACTTCAATCAACATAAAGCTTGATCAAATTATGATGACAAAGTCAGTAATCACTATGAATTGATCTGACAATAATTCCCGATGTGCGAACATGAGAGTGATGTAGTAATCAGAGGGTATATCGGAATGTAAACCACACTTGTTTTGATCAAGGTTTCACAGTGTTTCCTAGTCGCATGAAATAATATCTCATATGGCTACCGGAAAAAGATCGTGATCTTGGTCGTTTGTGCGATGAAGTCATTCGACGTATCAGATATACACTGGATGCTACTAAAGTTCTTTATTAGACGCCTCTTTTTTTTTCTTCTTAACTTGCTCGTCATACATAATTCGGATTTGTTTCAATAATGCGGTGACATTGGTCCCCATTTTCGCAGAAATCGGAATAATTGGCAAATCAAGATGTTGCTTTAACAGATCTACATTTCCGACTGCTCCAGGCAAATCTATTTTATTTGCAATGACTAGCTGTGGACGTTGAACCAATCGGCTGCTGAACTGTTCAATTTCATGCTTAAGAACTTCAAATTGTTCCCATGGAGCTTCCAAACTCACATCGAGAATGTACAAAAGAGCCGCGCAGCGTTCAGCATGTTTTAAAAACATTATTCCCAATCCACGATTTTTATGAGAGTCTTTTATCAATCCTGGAAGATCTGCTACCGCAATTTGTTCATAATCGTCATAGAGGACCATACCTAAATGCGGTTTGAGAGTGGTGAATGGATAGGGGGCAACTTTCGGTCGTGCTCGTGATATTGCCCGAAGCAGAGTACTTTTACCGGCATTTGGCAAACCAATCTGAAATTTCAATAAACATGAAGAAGTTAGATACTTTGTACTTTCGTTCATCAGAGCAGCGAAGAATTATCCGCTTACTCACCAATCCTACGTTGGCCATACTCTTCATTTCTAGAACATACTGTTTCTCTTCGCCTGATGCACCAACTTCAGCTATTTTTGGTGATTGCTGTACATCTGACACAAAAAATGCATTCCCATGACCACCAGCACCACCTTTTGCAGCAATGAACATCATTCCCTCTTCTCCTAGATCGCCTAATATTTCACCAGCTGTATTCCGTACGATCGTGCCTATGGGGACTTTGATTATTGTGTGATTCGCGTTCCTGCCATGGCAATCTTTACTATATCCTTGTTCACCACTCTCTGCTATTATAAGCGATTTCAGATGACATAAATCTTTGACGTCCGTCGAGACCTAACAAAAACTTGAATTACATCCATCAGCACGAAAATTCTGCCCAATTCCGATTCGAGGAAATTCACGTATATACCTGTAGAATAACGTGACCACCATGACCACCGTCCCCCCCATCAGGACCAGCACGATCATTCACCCATAATTTCAGAAAACTTATCGCACCATCGCCACCATTTCCACCGATCATTTTCACCTAACATTGAATGTTAACTTTCGTTATTACATCAACTCTCATTATTGTTTTTCTAACAGACCTGTTTGACATCTACAAAGTGTTGTTTCGCAGAAGTTTGCGCTCTCGCTTTCCTCCTTCGTAATGGAACAGAGGTGATTTCATCATTATAAAAACAGGCTGAACAATGGAGTAATCGGATGAATTTGATATGGTTATCCAGGTGGTGTTTCAATACAATCATTGTATTACGAGGTGACTGTTGGTGTATCAAATTTTTCAGTGTATAAATACTCGAACGTCGCAGAAACCTCATCTAGAACAAAAAATTCCAGTTAGACGTATTTGACAGATATAATTAGAAGCTCTTTGCAAGTATAGAGATATGAGAAACACTGTATCAATTTTCATTTTGCTTTATTTATTGTCATTTGCATACTTTTACATTCAGGTTACTTTCGAGAATTTGTGGTATTATATCACTATGTATCTTTATTACTCTTTTTCGATACAAGGGTATTTCATTAGAGTGATAACTTATTCTATACGTCCTAGTAATCTTTTGCGAACCCGGAAATCGATACCATCTAAGAAACTCGACATTTTTAACTATTTTACCAGCATTGTTATATAAAACTACATAGAAGTCATCAGTATTGAAATCGGGGAATACAGTGAATGTAATGTCAAGTACGAAAGTAGGTGGATCTACTGTCTCCTCTCGTGCTTGATATGGAAAGATATCATGCCATTGCAGAGCTGCTGAGTTGGATTCCGGCAGGGCTTTTTTCAGGGAAGGACAGAAGTGCACCTGGAAAGGGGTCCCGAATGGCACGAAAACATGTACAGAAGCTTTTTCAATATAAAATTGTTTATCTAATCCCCTATATCCTGTTCTCGTATAACGCGGGAAGTTATCCGGTATATATGGTTCTACTGCTTCCAAGACAAAATTACCATGAGCTGCCATTTCTCTTATTTTCCAAGAATCATCCCACCTCCTCTGCGGCTGATCATGGACTGTTCCACCTTGACCATTGCACAAAACTACTACAACTTTTCCATTTGATGCTAACATTTTTTCAGCCGACTCAAAAAATTCTCGAAGCAATTCCCGATTTTTATCTATCCGCATTTTACTACGAACGTGTGGGAAATTGAATAATATTTTATTGAAATGTAATTCATTGAGCTGATCATGTTCGGATAATTTAGTTGCGTCGATACCTAAGAATACCCGAGTCCCTAAAATTGAAAAAATATAATTCGCATTTCAGCATATCAATTTGATTGTATATTCTGGAATAAATCCAATCTTATCTTCAATACGAACCATTATTCTTTAAATACTCAATATTCATGAGGGCTGTATCATTTATCGGTGTTGTTTCATAACATGTTGCGACACATGTAATTTTTAGGTTATGTTTACACAACTCAGTGGCAAATGAAAAATTACCTTCACCCAGCAACAAAATCGTATCATTCTCATCAAAAATTGACAGCTTCATTGTTTCTCACCCTTACAATGTTCAGGAGGCTAAAACAAAGTTCCGATCCTCAAATTCGAATTAATGAAGGTTCCAAGAACATTGACCGATGCAGAATGTGACACGTTTGTTGAATTTCCAAAGATTGAAGCAAATGTAGAGAATAATAAAAAAAACGACGAACCTTTGAAATTTGTTGTTTGATTCGATACAGTCGTTGTAATAATGTAAATCAAAGAAGCTATCCAGATCGGCATTTGCAACAGTCTTATGAAAGACATGTGAAGTTGAAAATTATGTCCCGATATTTCAATGTTGGTATACATGATCTATTATGGAATATAGGTGGAGGGACGATATAAACATATGTATATATACATATTACGAGACCAGTTCATGGAAGCTCACACGCAACAATTAATAACGTGTTCAATATTCTCTTGTAGTCTCCTTGCAACACATACATTATTGTATATTCGCTTTCACATAAGGTTCATAGTTCTTCTGTTCTCACTAATTGTCATCTGGGGCGGACATGTAATAGCGTAACTATAACGACATATATAGCCGAAACTATGATGATTTACTTGAGACGTGTTGAGTTTTTCAATACTATTGAAATTTGTTGAAAATGAAACTCAATAACCTATAAATGCAACGCTGTCTGTGACATAAGTGATGATGATGATGATGATGATGATGATGATGATGATGATGATGATGATGATGATGATGATGATGATGATGATGATGATGATGATGATGATGATGATGA
>JABMBR010011298.1:0-40171 GCA_018881525.1 Meteorus sp. PSUC_FEM 10030008 | reverse complement strand
CATATATATATATATATATATATGGTTGTATTTCATTGAGATTGAAATCGTTGAAAAACGACTGTGTGGATGCGCGCCGTTGTATCATTCTCTTTGCATTCCCTCTTTCTCTCTTTCTTGCTCTTCCTCCACCTCTCACCACTTCATCGTTGAATCGATTATATGCGTTAAAAATAAGAATATGCGCAGATTAACATGGAATTAAAATTAGCAGCCCAATGATCAATATAATCGCAGTCAATTTTGCAGCAACGCGAGAAAAAAAGACGACGACCTCGACGATGAACGTTCTTGATTTGTTCACCATTTTTCCTGTTTTCTTCTAATAATGGCAACGTGAATAATATTTATTTTCCACTGAACGGTAAGAAGAAAAAATTCGCATTCACTAAACACATTTGACCAAAACGGGAAATAAAAATATCAATTTCCTCATAGTATAGTGTTCCATAATTTTGCAGCTCACCATTTCTGTATACTTCCATTGTCGGCGCAATTGCCTAATTAACAAATGTTTCATAACTATATTTATTGGTTTAACTACTAAACTATCAATTAATTATCATTATTTAATTATCTATAATTCGCATCGTCATTATATTTCAAATATCCGATTGAACCTCAAAATTGTGTGTAAGTGTGTGTATTGTTATTGTTTCTTTATTTATTCCCACGTTTATAACTCTAATTCTCATATATATCCATGCATGATTTTCATCTTCGATCGAATTATTAGATCTTTTTTCCCAGTTTAGATTTTCAGATCATGCCACTCAGTATTGACTGAAACTCCGTTCATAATGTCTGTCATTCTTCAATCAAATTAGTTTCCGTAAGAGATTGTAGATGAGACATGAGATCAAAGATAGATTCTGGTATATAGGAATTTGTTGAACTGTCACAGATTTTGAGTTGAAATGTGGTATCACTTTAATAGTGGGCCAAATTTTTTTTTGTTTGTTTTTTATTTTATCAATAGATTCTCGCACCTTCCGTTCTCTCTCCCCTCTCCGATTCTTTGTTTGTCTGTCCTCTGTTTTATATATAAGGAAAGTTACTATGAACTTATTTAACAGTTGTTGGACACTTTCGTAGTTGCCTCATTCATCAGCTCGCATTCCCCTTACTTCGCCTTCATGTCTTTGCTGTTGAATGAAAATAATCATTAATCGATGAGTCAATTCATTATTTGTGTAATGGATTGAATATAATGAAAATAAATATCTATGAAAAGTCAAATGGATTCTCACTCTATCCAACTCCTCTTTCGTATTATCCTCGAGCGCTCTAATGTCCTCCATCGTGAGCCCGTGCCAGCGGTCCATCCAACAAAATACTTGCCGATGGAAATTAGTAAAAAGACGCCTCTCAGCCTTTTGAATAAAATTTTCAACACGAGTCTGCAAACCGAACCACTTGAATTCACATGTCACGAGCTTGTAACACGTCATCACAGGCGATACAGTATTCTTCCAGTCTTTTCCGACCAGCGGACCTCGACCGGTTTTTTGCGATTTAAATTTGGTTGGATCTTCATCTTCTTTATAATCCGCGCTTGCTATTGAATCATTGGCAATGTCTATATGAACGATTTCACGCATTTTCAATTTATCAGCTGACAGTTCGTGAACCTGCGACGCACATGAAAAAATTTAGTTTCTCCTCATTATGTTAACACATTGACTCGAATAGGTAGATAAAAATGAACATTGGACTTACATTATGTTGATTACCAACATCACCAATGTGAAATGATTCTATCATAATAATAAAGTTATCCTTCATATATCCAGGGTTCTAGGAAAAAAATGATTTGAATAAATATTCAGATATTCTTTCAGATAAATTCAAATTGTGGGAACGAATATACGCACAGTAATGACTGTTTTGCAGTATGGATAAGCGTTCCATGCTTCTTCGTGAATCTCGAATGAATTCTTTGGTAAAAGTAGACGAATAAATGCTGGTACTTTACTCGCCAAATGATAAATCTTGTACGTGTATTGGCCTGAAGAATACTGACCACCCAATAGTGGATAGTCTGTAAATGGCTCGTTTTTCAAAACTTCAATACCTTCTCCACCACCAGTATTATTTTTACTCGCCTCTGCCACTGAGAAAAGCTGAGCCACTTGGTACTAAAGATGAGGAAAAAAATATGAAAATATTTATAGATAAAATAACAAATCATTTTCCATAAAATGTTCTCTTCGTGTCGTGTTATCGATGTTGTAACATCAATACCTGCCACTTGCATGTTATAATTCCATATATGATTATGTATTAAGTTGCATTACACTGTTATAATAACAAATCTACAATATGCCAGTGTAAATACCGCATTGTCACTCAAAATAAGTATTAATCTGTGATATATCTCTTTTTTTTTCTTCATCTCAATTGGCATTCGACACGCAGAATTCTTCAATACCGTTCCATTATTTAACAGCGAGAAAATATTTGAATTATGACGTACCTCCTCGACCGTAAGTGGCAGGGTGACGCGGCTATAACAGAAGAAAAAAAGAAAATATCAAATATGGGCATTTAAGTTTAATCACCGCTGTAAAAAAAATACAACTACATCATTCAGAAAATATATTATTTTTATTACTACATCGATACGCAGTGGCCTTGTATTGAATTGGACTATTATATTTATTATTGTCATTGCCAAATATTTTTCTCTCAATAAAAATTTAATCACCGATATCATTTACAGCAGCCACACGAAGTTTTAGTTAAAAAAATTGATGGACGGTCACGTTGGCAGATTGTCGGGCGCCAATTGTAAGTCAAACCAAAAATCGATAGCGCGCCGCATGAACAACAATTCAACCGGATGTCGCTTTTCTCATATACATATAATGTCTACCTCCCTCTTCATACATACATTGTCTTTTCTTCTACGGCATAACCGTATCCATCTCTTTATTATTAGGCCACAATTAAAATCTATTTGCATCCCTTCATTATCCCATAACGACATATCGCTGTCTACTTGACACAGTTTCTAAGGAACTGCAATAAAAAAAATTCCCTATTTTTTTTTGTCTCAAGAATATAAAAATATACTTAATATAATCTCGACCACTGACGGTGGAACAGGGAAGTGAGAGAATGGGGGATTCGGGGGGGGCTGACAAAGGACAACCCCTCTGACTGCCTCTGACACTTCAGATCCGCTAAAGATTATCAAGCGATGCTCCTATATCTCATACATCATCTTTACGTATCTCGTACAATTATTTATTGATAAAACATCAAAGATGTTCATTTTCGACAAGGAGTTGTGAGAGAAGAAATGATTTTTGGAGCTCTATCAAAGACCTGTGTGATAGAATATCGATGATATACGTGTCCGGAAGTCTCCCGCTCTTTCTTCAAACTGATCATTTTTAAATTAATTTAATCAGCTATGTAACTATCTCCATCCTTTCGCTATTGTTTGTCGTTTCGTTTTCGCTTTCTTGACTCACATACATACACACATAGATACGACAACGTGTCGGGTTGATTAGTCACACTCACAATTCTTTGATGAGCATCTTCGATCAGCGGATCACATGGACCGAACGAATTCTGGTATTATTGCACTGTTTGAATGATAAACTTTTTCTTCTTCCGACTTTTTTCTCTTCCTGTCAATTACAATAAATTCGGCTACGAAATAATACTGCAAACACAGCCCACACCACCCTCGACCTTCGGTGAATTCGCACTGGCACGGCCTCGACTCACTCGCTTTTATCTACCTTTGGGACCGCAGTGGCACACACGCACACTATCGTCGTTCATCACACCCCGTGTACCGAGTTCAAGTGACACAAATCCCGGAAGCGTATTATAACCAACACGACAACTACAAAGCGGCCGCGCCAAATGATATATCAAACTGAAATGAGAGCTCTTCGTGCCTATAGGTGAGGAGAGGATATAAAGATTCGACACGTATATGTTCGATACGACTGTTCGTTCACTCTCACACATAGACACACTTGAATATCATTCTTTCTCACCCACCCCCGCAATATACGAAAATCACTTTGGATGACGTCACTTTGTTCGCTGTTTATCGATAATACCACTTTTAACCGCTAGAGTAGTTTGAATTTCTTGCGCCCTGCTGTATCACTCATATACATCAGTTGATGTGTCTCTGTTTTGCTTGTGCAAAACTATTGAATCCTTATCTAGTGATGAAATGGGAGAATTTTTGATCAAGTGAATGTTCACTCATACGTAATGTAATATTAAATTTCATCAGGATTAAATATAATTATGACAAATCGCATTCCGAACGCGCCATCTTGTATTTATGTTGTAGGTACAATATTATTCCACCAGAGCTGTACGAATTATTTTCCCGCCTTACCTGCAACAATCAGGAACACGATATTTCTTTTCTTTCAACACACATTGCCAAGTATTTGCAGTGAATGAAAATGTTCATTTGTTTATAGATCTATTGGTGAGGGTATTATCAACAATAAACGCCCATTATGTATCGAAATAAATAATCATTGGAAGATTCAATCACACGACGCCGCCATTTTGTTGTTATTTCCGAAATTGAGCAGACACAATTGCGGGTGGCACCATTGTTCGATACGCAATACGAGCACCTCTTGTGTGGCAATCCTTACAACTATGAACAGCCAATGACGTAGTATCGTGATTATTGCACCTGCAACATGAGTACATACATGTGGGGATTAAAGGCGAACAGGGAATGAGCGAGTGAGACGGCAAGTAAGTACAGGGAAATAAAAAAAAGCACACAGCCGGAAATGGCGGAGCGTGATTGATTTCACAAAATCTAATCGGTTGGTGGGTGAGAACGTTATGGGTCTCGAGAGTCTTTTCGAATCGTATATGAGATAATGTTGCTCACCACGTGGATATTTTGTTCATTGCGGTTCAATGCCAACGATAATATCGCATCAACAATTGAAACGACTGATATTGCTGTAGCACAAAAATTATTCTATTGCTGACAGCGCGTTCGTTTGGAGTTGGTGACACACATATAGAAACAAGGCGTTTTCTTTACCCCATGCATTTTTATCCAATTGAAGAAGGACGAAATGATGAATCAGTGAAGAGATACAACCATGTGAATTCATATGTATACGTAAATGTATATATGCATTTGTGTACGTGTGTGTATGTGCAATGGTAGTTTCTTTGGAATATGATGATTCAAGAAGGGAGAAAATTGATGAGATATTCAGCTGGTGAGAGAGTTGATACAACTCAAGCGTCGTGGACTTTTTGCTTCATAATATGTTATGATCGTCTCTTCGAGAGTGTATGCAACGAAAGTGATGGGAAGAGAGTGCAGTGATCGTTGGTGTTTACGGGCAGAAGAATTTATGTGAGATAGTGAACATGTTTGTGGATATTGTATTGCTTCTAACTTGTTGTCAAGACATTTGTCATTGCCGTTGAATCATATTTGCTATAGCAATCATTAATGGGGTGCAGTTTAGGCTATTTATATTTTCGGAAATATGAGTGCAGAAGTCATTGACCAGTGAAATTATCCATGTGTGTGAATTATTTATTTGCAACATTATTTTCATCAATCATTGGTTGTAAAGATATATTATAAACGTTCCAAAATTGTCAAACGTGAATTGAATTCTCATCATGGATGAATGCATGCTCAACGATTTGTTGGAATGCTCGGTGTGTCTTGAAAGATTGGACACATCGAGCAAAGTTCTGCCGTGTCAGCATACATTTTGTAAAAAATGCTTGGAAGAAATTGTGAGCACCCACCGTGAATTACGGTGTCCCGAATGTCGGGTATTGGTTGACGTTAAGATCGATGATTTACCACCAAATGTTTTGTTGATGAGAATACTCGAAGGGATGAGAAATGCGACACCAAAGAGTGCCAAACCTCATGTGAGATCCATCGTTGGACCACAACGATTATTCGGCGGTCATCAAGTAACCCCTACACCGGCTGTTACTACTAACATGGCACCAGTTGTGCTTGCAGTAGATCCGGCCCGACATGCTAATGCCTCTGCCAAGCAGGTGCACCTTCATAATCAACCGTATGGCCGTGCAATTTATGATTATATTTCCAAAGTCCCAGGGTGAATAATATTTTCATATTTTACTTGAATTATTCAGTATTATTCCATGCATAATTTTACATTTTTATTTATTATCGTAGAGATTTGAGTTTCAAAAAAGGAGATATCGTCGTGTTGAGAAAAAAAATTGATAACAATTGGTATTTTGGAGAGTGTGGAAATAACCATGGCGTTTTTCCTTTATCTTACGTTCAGGTAACTGTGGCAAAATACCCTCCTATTCTTCATTCACTATAAGCATCAATACCCAACAGACGATTGACGTAATAATTCTTTTCATAGGTGATGACCCCGTTACCACCACACGTTCCACAATGTAAAGCTCTCTACGACTTTAGAATGACGAATGACGAGGAAGATGGTTGTTTGACATTTAATAAAGGGGAAGTAATAAGCGTGATACGGAGAGTTGATGAGAATTGGGCAGAAGGCAAATTGCTCGATCGTATTGGTATTTTTCCGTTGGCATTTGTCGAATTGAATAGTGTGGCCCGTGCGCTGATGAAATTATCAACCAATGTTCAACCAGGACCATCACGCGTTGCGCCTCCAACACCAACTAATGAAGAGACCACACCATTAATACCCACAGATCACTCGAGAAATGTACAGACAACAAGTCAACCACGTCCCCAAATTGCACCCGCTGCAGCACTTCCAGTATCTGACTCGAGTTCAACAGCTTCATCAGGCGGTAGTTCCACCACAACTACTCCTAACACACCAAACAGCTCGAGTACATCGAGTAGTTCCAGCACAGCTCCTAGTAGTCCAAGTAGTCCCGCCATCTCTCCACCAGCAGTAGGTGGGAGACACAATGTCAAACGTCACAGCTTCACAGCAATGAACTCAGGTCATCATCCACATGCACATCATCGGCACAGCGCTGAAATTCTCAGTCCACCGGTGGACGGTACATTAAATTCGAGTTCGAACAATTCTGGCACAAGTAACGAAGCATTTTCTCCATCCGCACAAACATGCGGACCCACTCCTGAGCACAGTCTACGTCACAGACGAAGTGGTAGTAGTGATTTAGTATTGGCACAACCTTCCCCAAGTCTTACTATATCAAGCGCCACTGCCAATTTACCCGCAGCTTATGTTGCGTTGTATCCATACAAGCCACAGAAGGCGGATGAACTTGAGTTGCGTAAAGGCGGTATTTATATGGTAACTGAACGCTGTCAGGATGGTTGGTTCAAAGGTACATCGAATCGTACTCAAAAATGTGGAGTTTTCCCTGGAAATTATGTCGCACCGGCAAAATGTCAGAGGGGGATTTGCCGCGTTACTTCAACAACAACTGCTCATGCAACATCAACCGTCACAACTGTTCAAACAACATGTGAACCACGGATGACATCAACTTACTCAAAAAATAAAGGACCTGCACCACAACCCTACAGTCCGCGATCACTTCCACCGCCCGAACTGCCACCAAGAGCTGTTAGCCCATCACCTGCGGTTTCTGTTTCGTGGCACGGTCAGGGACAAGGACAGAGTCCACCACGTCTTTCGGAGCAAGCTTCTGCGAATCCTCTCGGACGGAGTCATAGTGCGGTTATGTCTTCAAGTACTGGTAAAGAGTATTGTTGAGGGAATGGATTAACCGTGAGTTTGTGCAAACGAAAATTACTTATTGATTAAACTGTCTTATTACTTGTTCTTTCAAAGCCTCACCTGGGAAAACTATGCTCTCACCACCATCTACAATCGTTTCGCCAGCAGCAACAAGCTCTTCAGATATGAGTCGAAGTCCAAATAGTACTCTTCGTATCACTGGTGGTATCACACCACCACCAAATACTTCAGTGGCAGCTGCAGTAGCCAAATCCAGTGATAAATTGAAGGTATGGTTTTTTTATTGCTTATGGTAGTTATAGTATCGTGACAAGGAATTGATGTTTATGTATTTGTGTTGGTTAGCCAAAAGAAAAGAAGGAAAAGGGTGTGTCATTAATGCGTAGACTGACAAATATAAAAAAATCTAAATCTCCTCCACCCACGACGTATTCAATGGATAATCCCGTGTTTGATGATGGGAATTTTGTCGCTTCCGTTGACGCGGTTCACGTGCGGTGAGTTTCTGCTATTTTTGTCAATAAAAAAAGCCAACTATCATAGCTTTTTTCTCGTGCTTGAATTGTTTCGTATTCATACAACATCTTTCACAACACTTCATTTTCCACCAAAATGCATTTGCATTAATCACAACTAGTTTTTTTAAGTTATTTCATTATTGAATTTCAATTTGCAATGTTAGCATTTGTTGATTTTGTTGCACTCACTTCACTAAAAGAAATGGAAAAGAAAAGCATTAGAATTCATGATTGCGCCGCAAAAGGACACAATTTATCTGTTCTGCAAATCATCAAGGTAATGTCTTGTTTTGTTTCTCATTTAAATTTACAATATGACAATGGTTGGCGAGATCAGATCGGGGTCTTGTCCGAGTCAGCTGCTACAGATTGGACCTAGCCACGAGAATAATACAACAGGAATGCCGAGCAATCATCATCGCTTGTATTCAGGCACTGTTCAGGGCACACTCACCGCATCACAGAGAGTTAAGCATAAGGAACGACCCTCATTGCCCCTTTCGTTTACCCAAAGGTTAGTTGAGACCACACCGAACGCATCGTCATGAGGATGGCAAAATGGAATGTGCTTTTAATCATTTGAGAATATTTGTGGGAATGCATTTCATAGAATGATTTTTTGTAATGTTTTTGCTCGTTGGAAGGCTAAATTGAACAAACGATAACAAACATTGCACATTACACTACGATCGTGCTAAAGCATGCTGAATCTCTCAATCAATGTTTAAGTTAGCAGATTGAATGTGTAAATAAATGATTCTTCCACTTAACCAGTAATTTATGCCAATAAAAATAAAGTTAAACGATAAAATAGGTCTGGGGAAACTGGTGGAGGTGTTGGTGTCGTAGCTGCAGCGGCAGCTAATCATCATCGTAAAAGCAATTCGTTGGACGCCGGAATGGGGAAGCAGAGCAAACAACAACCAACCACGCGTGAACGGTGGGTTTAACGATCTTCTATTATCCAACCTAATATTGGACACAAGTCGATATACCTTCGCATCTGATATTGAACAGCACGAGTTTATTTGAAACCTCATTTATTTTTCATGCAGATTCGAACGTGTAGCACGATTTCGTTGCATCGTCCCGTATCCACCAAATAGCGAATTCGAATTGGAATTACGGGTTGGTGACATTATTTACGTGCATAAAAAACGCGATGATGGTTGGTACAAAGGTACACAGCAGCGCACTGGACGTACTGGACTATTTCCTGCGAGTTTTGTCGAAGCTTTCTGAGACATAACGCACGGTCGTCTCGTCTTAGAGACTTGCATTTGAATCAAGTACATTTGAGAAGAGACAACCTCGTAACTTTAATTCACTCTTTTCTATACATACTTTATTCCAGTGATAGAATGATTCATTAGAGTGATCTGAACGCATTTTGAAGAGAGTGAGTGATTGCCATGATAATGTATAAAGAGGGGAAAGGAATTATGTGAAGCGTCGAATATGCGAAATTGAATTTTTTGTGCAATGTCTGATAATACTGCCATGATTGTGATAGTATCAGTCTACTTTTTTTTTGTCTTTGTTTTCTTCTCGGGAGGTTTTTAATCGATATTTAGCAAGAGAGTAGGAAATAAATCACGTGGAAACTGAATATGAGATTATGGAGAGAGATTGGTATAGCTAGTTGAAAATTCTAGGGGAAATAAATGATGAGTTCTTACCCTGAATTACGATGATAGATTTTAGAGGAGTCATGGTGTACCAGTAAAAATAATTTTCATTGGAAATTATATTGCCATTTGTATAGGAAACAACTTAGATAACATATAGCCGCATTCAATATAAAACTCTTCCACAATTTTTTTTTTTTTTTCATCGTGGATTGCGCTTCTGTAGATAGACTGAATATATCAGAGATATTTTAACAATCTTGACTCTGTCAATTTTTGTGTCATTTTTTTTAACAGTTGATCGTTCTGTTTTGAGTACTGAAACTTTTTTATTTATCAAAATTAAATCATTCATGAATGAAATTAAATGAGAAAAAAACTTTTATACAATTTTCTTAACTGCTTTGTAGACGAAAATGAAATGGAACTATAAGCACGTATCAATAAATTGATATACGAATGTTGAATGAATTTAAATCCGAGCAATATTCATGGATCGTTCGTATATAATTAATCGTGCTTCCAGTGTTCAATGAACGAATCAGTATTCGAGTGGGAATATTTAATTGAGTACGCTTTTGAGTGTTGCATTCATCAGTCCTAATTGCATCACATCAATTCTGCATTTGTATTCCGAGTGTGCTATAATTTATTGAGCGGGGGATAATCTGTGCTATAGCATTTTCATTTGTTTTAACTTAATTTAATTTTTTTATCTTCATCCCAACATAGACTGCCGACGAAATGCTATTTTTTCTTTGACCTAATTTATTTTTCCTACGTATGATAGTTGAATGTACGATTACTCATAGTCTACTCATTCGACATTGAACTTGTCTTTTTAGTCTATTCTTTCTTTTTTTAGTTTTTGGATTCACATTATACGATACACTCGTAATAATTCACATGTACTTGCATAGACAACAATTTATCGTTGTAATGATGAAGATAAATCGATCATGTAAATTCATTCTGTACTAATCTATGGATGATCGTGGATTTACCGATCAAATGTACCTTAATATTTCATACAAATTTTCATTATTTTATTATATGTTATTGATTATTTGATATAACGATATTAACTCAAAAGCAAACGTACAATAATCTACGTTATAATATTGAGAACAATGTGAGTGATATGAAATACATTCATGATTGAACATCACGTATTTGTACAACACAATTTGTGGAAATTGAATATAAGGAATAACTCAGAGCAATTAATTATCATGAATGAATATGAATTTGCTCTAATGATTACAGTCTTGGATAAATTAATCTGCATTTAGATAGGAATATATGAAACTACTGATTAATTGATGAAGAAAAGTGAAAATCATGTTCATTGAATGGGTATGTGAGAATATGACTGGGAATAACAACAGGCGTTTTGTGTTCAATAATATCCAAGAATAACAAATTTTGGGAGGTCAAATAACCACCAAGATTAGATCAAGCACAAAAATTAATAAACAGATTTGAGGAGTAAAGATATGAAAGAACGCCAACAATAAATAAAAAGCTGTATGGAAATTGTAATCTAAATACGAATTTATCCTCGCACAATGTCGGGCACACATCTGATTGAAAAATTGTTGATTTCCCACACACCAATTTTTCTCGTGATATTTTAAAACTGCACTCAATGGCCCCACTATGGACCATTTTCTTCACCACTTATGCGAAAATATTTATACACAACCTCACCCCTTTGACTCTCCCAACTTTTGTATGGAAGTAGAATTAATTAGTCACATTATATTATAATAGATTATACAGAATTTAAGTGAAATATGGCATCATGAAGATCGAGGTAATGGTGTAGGATGGAAATAAGCACAAATGGTATAGAAGGACGTGTTTTCTTCTTTCTCTATCATAAATGTCACTGTAGAATGAAATGAGGCATAATATAGTCTCTTGGACCACCAGTAACAAACTCGAATCTCATTCAATTCGAGTAACAGTAATTATGATAGGGGTCCAAATTATTTATTGTAGTCATTAAAAAATTCTCCAAGCCTTAACACATGAGATTAATATTATTCTTTGTGTTCTACTCTGTGAAACAGCAGTAGTTGATCCAAATCATGTTTGTAATTTATACCAAAATATTTGAGTGGATGAAAGAATAACGAAATAACATTATTAATTATTTCAACATTCAATCAACAGTGCATCGATGTCCGCAGTGAAATACCATTATCGTAGACTCAATACTAACCATTAATTGAAAATGGTGGATACAAACACTCATAATGTGTTCTCTATTCGGTGTTAATGAAAATCCCACGGCATTCATCCAAGTCGAGTTATTATCTGTTGTGGATGCATGATATGAATAATGACAAAAAACTTATCAATAATGGGAATAGACAAGAAATTGATAGATAGTACTCAGTTTTCCGATTAATATTCATCACAGGTCTCTCCGTAATTTAAACTTGGAATAATTATCTCAAATCATTTCGTTCCATGTGCTACAAAAACATACATACACCTCTTGAACAAATATTTTTATCCGTACATTGAAATTAAATGTTTATCAGAAACATTGAAATAAATAGAAATGGTCTGAACGAAATCAGAGTATACAAAACAACAATCGAACGTTTTTAATCGCTAAGTATAATCCAAAATTCTATCTCTATGTATATTTCTCTGATGAATCTACTAATCCAAATCCCAAAATCTCTGAATGTTGTGCCCCCTAAAAAATACAAATATGTAGTATTGTCTAATATATTTAATTAATATACAAAACCAATGTAATAAATTGAGAGTGAGTGGGAGTGAACCTGTCCTCTATTTTTTTTTATCAGTGTCGTTACTCATCGTAATGATTGTGGACTTATCAAGTACATATTGCTATTCGATCTGAACTATGAAGAATGGAAAACGGATGTTCATATGGTGCATTTAAACGATATAAATCATTCATTTATGTCACGCAACCGTTTCGTGCTGGAACGTAATCACTCGAGCACACAATTCTCAACACAAATTTATCTATGTTTCAGTTCAAACAGTCGACGAAAAGACTTGACAGCTTGCAAATAATATTTTCATATCTATCACATTACATTCGTGTGATATCAAACATGAACTGAATTTATTCATATATTTCCGCAATTTCCATAATGGTATTCATGGATTATTTGTAGTGAGCGAAACATGAGAATTGGAAGACATTGCATAGCTTTACATCAGCATTTGAATATATATCAATTCTTCCAACGTTTGAATTGGTTAATGAACAATAAAAATACAGTACGACTGAAAGATATATAATCGCATGACGATCGTCCGATTGCTGCGTTATGTTTATTTATAGCGATATTGGCAAAAGTGCAGAATGCCAAGATAAATCTCAATTTCTCACATTGAAGATGGGTTCGGAATTTTTACTTCTAATTCAATTAATTTTTGTCATAGACAGAGTTAGGTTACAAAACCATTTTGTTATCACCTCAGCTATGCATTTTTTGAAGAAAGATATTAATGTTTGATTTACTGTCAGATTTGAATGCTTCTGAAATGAAGATAAAATATTTCAGATTTGATAAAACAATTCAAATCAGTACGTGACTATAACCATCCAACCACTGACAATCCTACAATGTGTAGAGATTGCAACACATATACATTCCAGATAAAGAAAAATGACGTGTCAATAAGTCCCACTGACAACAGGCTTATCCAATCAATATTTTGGTTGTCTTTTCTGTGAGAACATCTCCAATTAATAATTGTTTGTCAATACAGTGCCGTCTAGATATTGCATATATGTTAAAGCCGATATGTTTTGAGATACCACTCAATTGTAAGGTCTCATACAGTTTACTAAAAGCATTCAGTGCTGAGGAGGGAACTGGTGATTCTCAGAATATCCCTCTCGCACTCACTCTTCATTCATGCATTTATAAATTTATATTTGCGGATGGATAATTCGCGTATAACATCCTCAGCACTTGCGCAGTCGTCCAATGGTCGTGGTACAGAGCAGGTTGTGTATTGCAGCGTGCGAAGATAACAACAATTCCCGGACTAGTTTTTTTTTCCTCATTGGCAAAGTCATAACGATTCACTTGATGATCTTACTCAATCGCAAATTTCTTCGTTATATCATGTGAATAAGGGTTTTGATCGTTGATATGCGAGTTCATGTGTGAGACACAAGATATTCAATGTATATTGATTAATTTCAGTAGATGATTTTGGACTTTGATCGTGGCTAGTTGTACACTTTTTTCTTCATTTGTTATGCATATATAGTGAGGAGGCATATTCGATTGTTGTTCTAACGTCTGATGATCCACAGATAACTTGATTGCATGCAGTGTATGGAATTGTACAAAGTCCACGCCGAATTTGAGGAGTTAGTGTCTTTCCATATATTTTATTCTTATTATTGGTGCTATCCGTAAACGCGGCAATTATATTGTGACGGTATATTATACGAACGCAAAACTACCGTTATCCTTGAAAATAATATAGAGTTTGCGGTTATTTGATACCAGTGTGTATAGATAATCCCTTAATAGAGAATAAATATTAATTCAGTAAAAACATAAGCATTTGTTAAACTGTTTCAAATATTTCTTTCATAGTTTGGGCGTATTATACAATACAGTTTATACGTAACGTGAATACTAGACGACAGCAAAATGTCAGTGATGAGACAATTTATATTTACAATAGTGAAGAGTCGTTTCGCTGCCATGCGTCAATCACCATTGCCAGTGAAAAAACACAACTTGGTATGAGGATAATTCTACATTATTGTCTTTCCTCAATCCATTCTTCTTGGATGAGTAAGAATATGACATTTGTTTTTTGTTCTAGCTGATGGGATTTGTCGCTTGTCGAATGGCATCAACACATCATGTAACAAAGAATATTGAAGTAATATGTCAGGATGATGAACCATCAAAGTCACCAGTTGCAGAATTTCGCAGTCCAGAAGTAGGCTCGAATAAGCCTCTATTGGTGATACTGTCCTGGTTATTCTCTAAAAGGCAACATGTGAGAAAATTTGCGAATCTGTATTTAGAGCAGGGCTTTGATGTTGTCACTGTAAATGTTACACCTTGGCAACTTATGTGGCCAGTGAAAGGCACTAGGGTAAATATATTTTTGATTATTTAACGGAAGATCAATGTTTGAACTTGGATTAGGATTACATAGAGTAAAATGATTATCGTTTTCGTATTCATGAAGGTTGTGGCTCATGATCTGTTGACATTCTTGGACAAACATAAAAATTATGAGCAGATAATGTTACATGGATTCTCTATTGGTGGATACATGTGGGGTGAAGTGATTTCTTTCATACTGGATAATCCAGAGAAGTACAATCATATAGTTGGACGTATTGTGGGCCAAGTTTGGGATAGCGCAGCAGATATCAGTGAATTATGCATTGGAACATCAAAAGCTGTATTCCCACAGAACGATGTGATGCAAAAACTCCTGCAGAAATATATGGAGTAAACTATTGCTGCTATGGATGTGGATTTTACACTCCGTGATTACATAGATGCATTGGAATTAATTGAAATTAATTTCTAGGTGTCATATGAAAACCTTCCACACACAAGCGACCCAATATTACATTCGGTCGAGTCAACTATTCCACACAAATATAGTGCACTCGCCTGCATTATTTCTATTGAGTAATACCGATCCTATTGGAACAGTTCCAAGCAATATGAGAGTTCGAAATACATGGGACTCACTTGGTACACCAGTGAGTGATCATTTTCCACAAATAATGAATTTAATTTCTAATTTTTCTATATATATTGAATTATTCACAGACTTATGTGAAAATATTCGAGAAGTCACCACATGTTGGCCACTTCCTCACATATCCAAAGGAATATGTGAACGAACTTTATACTTTCATGGATAAATTGAATATGATTAAAAATGAAGAGAAAATCCGAGCGCGCATACAAAATTGATGATCGGCCTAAAAGGTGCATAGACAAAAGAGCGGATGGATGATGAAAATATAGAAATTTGTGATCATCTCAGTGATGATGGATATTCATGTGGAAAAATGCTGACATTTCTTCACACGATTGACTGAATCGGTCGGGAATACATCGACTGTTAGTGCCTTACGATGCCATTATTTTTCATTTGAAGGAGGAAGGAACTCGCACTTGACATAGATACGCGTTCTTTGAATTTCAGAATTTATCAGAATCATCCGAGTTCTGGACAGGCATGTTGGTATTGCATCATAAAATTTACATGAACATTTGCATTATCATTTTCTTGTTTCGTTAATGAAAAAAAAACTATGTATACATTTTTGTACCTCAATGATATTATCATGTTGCTGATACACATATATAGAGGTTTTGCCTCAACCACGATGCTATCGTAAAGTGAAATAAATCTTTACGAAAAACGTTGATATTATGTTAACTCGTCTTTTCACTCTCTTTGATTTTTTCACTTTCTTCATTATTCCCATTTACTCCAGTGTTCGCAATTTCATCTGACAATTTATTTTTCCTCTTCTTCTCTTTTTTTCGATGTTTCTTCTTTGGGGCAAGAATTTCTTCAATCTCTTCAGGTGTTTTCCCCTCCATAATAAGCTTTTTCCGCTTATTCACAATTTTCTTTTCATAAAAATCGGTTTCGTCCAACTTTATCTCTGCTTCACGTTTTGCCACAGATATTTGTGTGAATATTGTAACAATTTCTTTGTCTGAGAATACCAAAAGCAAAATGCAATTATAATGTAATAGCCAAAGTATATCCGTACCATGTGCTTTTCTGTTAACATTACTTACCATCGATCTTGAACTCGACTAAATTAGTCCCAACTGCTTCTTCAATGGCATGTAACAATTTTATATCATACTGTGTGATTAAACTTATCGCCATTCCACCTCTGCCTGCTCTCGCTGTTCTTCCAACTCTGTGAATATATTCTTTTGGAACATTGGGGATGGAATGATTTACTACGAGTTCAACTAGTGGAATATCTAAACCTCTTGCCGCAACATCAGTAGCAATCAATATTTTGATATGATTTGATTTGAATTTACTCAAAGCTGCCAGTCGTTCCCTTTGCTTTATCATCGCGTGCAGAGCTACATTCTGGAATCCAACTTCGTTCAGAGTCATCGATAACAATTGACAAGATTTACAGGTATCAGTGAAAATCATGATGGAACCATCTTTATTTATGTCATTTCTGAATGTTCGTACAACTTCAACGAGAGATGCATCACGGGCGTCTCTGGGACACAGTACATAGCGTTGATCCAATTCTTTGACTGTAGCTGTGCCTGTGTCATCTTTTTCGTCATATTCAAATACTGTATTAGACGCAACACTTTTTATTTGTTCCAACGTATCAGTTATTGTCGCACTGAACAAAAGTGACTGTCGTCTCTTTGGTAATGCAGAGAATATTGTTTTAATCTGCTCATCAAAGTGACCACCAAGAAGTCGATCAGCCTCATCGAGAACTAGAAATTTTATTCTATCAAGAGTAAATGTGTCGCAACTTTCTAAATGATCAGCTAATCGTCCTGGTGTTGCCACAACAATGTGCGGATGCTTCGCTAAATCTTGTGCTTGGACGACCATATCCATACCACCAACAACAACACATTTCCGCAGGTTTATCGATTTCCCAATCGCTGCAAATTGCTCAGCTATCTGTGGAATGAGTGAATTCATTAACGATACTCCAATTAGTTTGTAGAGTGACTCCATGTGATTATTTTCAAGTTAGTCATTGACATTTACATCTCGAGGACCGTCGACAAATTCTCTATACTCGCATGCTGAGATAAAATGTAATAAAACGAAATTTAGCCGTGATTTCAAAAGATTGATATGATTCTCAAAGTGCTTTCTTACACACTGAAATATCACGCTTTATGCTCAACAGCTATGTTGAGAGAAAATCTTACGGATCACAAGGAATATTATCTTCTATTCTAAGAAATGCAATCGGGGCACTTTTGATTCGCAACCTACTTGAAATGCCAACTCCCTAGTAGGCGTAAGCACCAGAGCAAAAATACCGTAAGGATCTTCGCATAATTTTTGCAGAATCGGTAACGCAAATGCCAATGTTTTGCCACTTCCTGTTTTTGCACAACCTATACAATCATCTCCAGCAAGGATTCTTGGAATGCAATTCCGTTGGATTGGCGTCGGCTGTTTCACACCTAGAATGATGACATTACATACGTTGTGAAATCTGGTACCTATAGAGGCTATTTACAAAACTCCTACGGCAATTAATCCAAACGAAATGCGTATAGAGGTGTTAATTGATGATCGATTTACCAATACTGTTGCATTGTTTTACTATCCAAGAATTGAGACTTAAATCCTCAAAACTTGTGATTTCTTTGTTTTCTGGCATTGTTGATGATCACATAAGTTCAGCACATTGGTCAAACACAATTTGACCACATGTTCGTATCATATAGTTTGCGTTGACGCCACAAATACAAATTATAGGTTATGTCATATGTTCAACAGCTGATCATTGGCGCAAAATTTTAAATACCTCACACAGCCCTATTGACATGCTTCAGCGGAGTGTTCACGAGGAGGAAGTATCCGGTAGAAGTGGATTATAAAAATAGACAGAAATATATATGCATAACATTAATTGAGTTCGTTTATTGAGATATCCTAATTCATAAAAAATAATAATGACAATGTATTCTCCTTCGTTATCATCTCGCTTCACGCAATTTATGTATCGTTCTTACCATAGATAACCAAGTAACGACAATTGTGATTATGAAGTCGTCAAAGTTCATAATCATATCGGAAAATTGACTTTGAAAGAAAAATAAAAACTTGTAATTGTATGTCGAATTCACCAATTTTTTTTTGGTAATGTCATGTGGCTTCCACAATCTTGAGAATTTACCACTCTCATAATATACCAAACTTATTTATGTGTGGACAAAACTAAAGAACACTAGGTCATCATGTCTACCTTCACATTTATCAATGAAACGAATGATGGTATCCAAATTTTCAAATTAATAACGATATTACACGTTCTAAGCGAAAAATAGAAATGAACATATTTTCAATTATAACAATTAAAAAATTTGTCTAATGGCAGTGACGGAAAAAAACTACCGCATTGATTAAACAATAAGCGCAATCAACTGAACGATATAGTTCAGCAACATATTGGACTTTTCCTCTATTTATGTAATTTTCTTTATCTAATCATGCCCGTACTCCAAGACAAGTTTTCATCAATCAAATAAAGAAAATAAAAGAGTGACGATACCAACAATGAAATTTGAGACGTGAAATAAAGCGTATTGCCATGTTTCTTAAAGTTGGAATTGATTCTCCAAATTCTTCTATTAATACCCTTCCTCCTCAATCGGCCTCAACATTAGCGCCAATGTTTACATATAATGGATATATGTAGTCATCAGTACTGAATTCCTAAGCAACTATTTTGGCTGAAAATGCCTATCTCTTCTCCATTCTAAATGTTTTCTCCTTCATTATCTGACATATTTTCAATTGGTTACTTCCATATAAAAAAAAGAAATAAATAATCTAATGAATTCTCTCATGACACATGACCAAAAATGATGGATTCCCTACAGTGTTCTTGATTTTCATTCCGTAGTATCGAAAATCAAGATTATTCGATGGTAATAGTAATAGTATATATCACAAACGTTATTTTTTTTAGGTTTTTTTTTTTCATTTTTTCTTTTTTTTTCATCAAATGGAGCGAGCACGATTGTCAAACTCCCAGGGAAAATTTATCTACGTTCTATAATGATTATAGCTTGTAATTTCTAATACAGTATCTTTTTACATCGCACATCACCAGATTAATTTGTGTTTTTTTTTTGCGTTTTTCCGTTCTTGTTTTTTCTTTTATTAATAATATTTATTCGTATATATAGTTATGTGATTGATTAACGGTATTGCACGGGCGAAGGAAGATTCATTTTAATTTACTTCTTAGCATTGACTTTAAATTCGAAATGATGCAAATTAAGCACATTATTTTTGTTGAATTTTTACCCCTTTTCCCACACAATAAATCGCATTGGATTTAAGCTTAAAAATTGATATTCTGTCCAGACAGTCTCAGTATCATGGAAATTACAATTATCAACGAGACCAATCGGCTACATATTGATGACACATGAAATTTCATTAAAATTTTCGGATTTTTTTTTTGTTCAATGAAGTGAAGAAGTCAACACTCGATTTAAGGTTAAACATCTGAACTCTTTGATAATCCTTGGAATTTTTCAATGAATGATGTGCTTCATACTCACATCAACAAGAAATAGATACAGAGAGATGAAGAGAGTAAAAAGTAGAGAGACATGAGATATACACACACGTCTTAAGCGCGTCATTTTTTATGATCATTCCTTCCCCCATAACTGCGTCGACTCTCCTTCCGCGATGCAATATGGTTTTATAATTAAAAACACTCGTGAAAATAGTTCGAACATTTACGAGCGCTGTATGTACAAGTTTTTTTCGTCCGTTTTCAATGCATTTTCATATTCCTTCCATGGTTTAATACGAGAAATTAATCAATACTATTATCAGCTAATTATCGAAACTAATTGTTTTCATATTAATACTATTATACAGTTATATTTCGGGTGTATGAATAGTGTTTCTGCCATTTTCATCTGCTTGTTCATTTGCTCAAAATATTACTTATGTGTATGAGTAAATGTGTGAATGATGTTTACTTGTCTATGAACTTGTATACGAATGCTCAATTGTATCGACGTCAGATTTTTCAGTTTTGTTTAATACAGAAAATGTGTAATGGCAACGGTCCCTCTCCTCCTCCCGATTCATATCCATAATAACCCATATGGTGCAAGGTTATTGAAAACAAACGACATAATTATATAAAAGGAAAAACGGAATTTGGAATTGTTCAAAATTTGTCATTCGTATAAAACGAAATCGAAATTTACAAATGAAATGAATAATTCCATCTATATAATAATTGATTAAGCGCATGTTATATTTGCAATCGTTAAGAATGCGGCAGGTCAATAGTGTGTGTTTCATTCCCAAATATCAAACGAAGTCTCTTCATTGGCGGCGGTGGTGGATCTAGAGTTATTTCACGTCGTTTATGTCGCCTCTCACGATCCCTGGTCTTATGTTTTTTCTTACGTCTCGAACTCTCTACACCCTCAACCCGTAACACTTCATATTCGGGTTCGTAACTGTCTTCACTGAGGCTTGTGCCTGATTCAACGACGTCATCCAGTACCGGTGAACGTTTCATTCGCAAAGTTAACTTCAGCCTACCACCAGGACGCTCAGGTGTTGTTGGACATTCACGAAAATGTGATTCGCTGTGCCATTGATATTCCGGCAATGCGACCGGATGTTTACGTGAACTGTGGTTGTCCTTAGCACTGGATTCACATTGATTATCAACACGTACATTATCATCACTGATCACTGGTTTGATTGGCTTTGATAATGGCCATGGCTCTTCCGCAACGAGAACAGGTGGCTCAGCTTTATTTACAAATTCATCCAAGGAATCTTCAAGTCTGTTGTCAACATCTTCAAGAACTCGACCTTCCTGCTTATTCCGTCTAATAGCAGATGTCATTTCGAGATCCTGAAGATTGCTCTCTTTTTCATTGAATTCATAAATATCGCCTTGAATACCAGAATCGTCGTCAGTACCACCAACAACTGATGCAACCGCCTCAGTCGCCTCAACAGTTGCAATCAACTTTTGTCGATCCCTTTTCGAACTTCTCGTTAATCTTCCATTAGCCTTCGTTATTTTATTGCTACTATTTTTCTTCGGACGCCGTTCTTTCCCTTCGGTGTTAGTCGCAGTCGTCTTGGTCTTCCGTGATTTTGCACCGCCACTACGACCACCACGTTTGCTTTTTCGTCGTGAATGTGAATTCGACTTTACAACAAGTCTATCATTATCGTCTACTGGTTCGACTGATCTTTTCAATGTGAGACTTCGTGTGTCTTCTGATTTTTTATGATTAGAATCATCTTTCCATTTTTCTAAAACTACATTGGGACTGAATGATTTAATAATTCCATTGTCACTATAACCTGTATCTGATACATGGTCATCATCATTCATTTCTTCTCTGCTAGAATTTTCACGTGAATAAACATTAGTTTCATTACCAATTCGGTCAAGTTGTTGATTGTTAGTTGTATCAGTCGTTATAGACATTCTAGAATCTGTTGGAATTTGCATTGAACCGCACTGCTCGTTAGATGATTCCTCCGTCAATTCAGCTGCAGTTTGAGCCATGGCCATGTGTAGAAATTTTCCCTGAGTTTGGCCGTCTGTTGCCTCTTCGAAATTTGTCTTTCGTGGTGTTTCACCATGTGCTGGAGATTTTCTATGTTCGATATCACGTGAATCACTTGCTGATTGCAATGATTTCCGACGTTTTGTCATAACACTCAATGATATCGGGCTACGCCAACGTTCAACAGTACAAGTTTGTTCCAACGCATTCTGCGATAGTGTGCCAACTACATTGTGACACTCTTTTTTCAATGTCGGTATCGTATTTGAATGATCGTGCTCATTACTGATAGATACTTCATGATGCACAATATCCAAACTGGGATTGTCTTCAAATTCATCATTTCCACAACAGCCTTTGGATAATACTGAGCATGTGCGATGTTGCTTCGACACATGGGTAGTATTATCGTTGGAATCGTCGCGAACTCGTGATGTGTTTGTAGGGTTCTCTTTCGTTTCGTCATCCAAACGATCAATTGTCATTCGATCATAATCATCTTTGCGATTATGATTTGTTTCGCTATCAGTCGTGTCACGATTGCTATTATCAACAAGATGAATCATCGAATGTTCGTCCACACTTGCACGGTTACGTTTTGTTTCTGTTCTTTTCTGTAGTCTTGATGCTCGCAAACTCGGTCCGTTCTTAACGTTGCCACTATTAATATTATCAGAACTATTATTATTGTTAGAATTATTGTTATTATTGTTGCTCTCATTCTTGGCAGTCTGTTGCTTATTGCGAAGATTTCTCGTACCAGGACCAATCATTGGGGACGGATGAGATCTTGGAGCTTGAGATGATGAATTTGTTGTTGTATCATCGGGTATTGTAGGTTGTTGTTGTGCAATATCGGAAAAACGACAACCCTGAGCAATTAGTAATTCGGCATCGTATTTGGTTAAGCCTTTACGACGCAATTCTTTTATACTAAGTGATTGTGGTGCTATTGCTGCATTATCAACGAGCATTGGATTTCTTTCGCTCAATGCACCGTCAGATTGCTGCTTATTTGCAGCAGTCAGCGGTTGCTGTCGATGTTTCGTACGATTAATACGATTGTCAGTCTCACGCAAACGATATCCTGCAAGGATAAGAAGTATTCGAGTTTTGATTAAGATCATTCAGAGTCGTTATTGTATATTATTGTTATTCGATAATGCTAATAAAGTAAGGGATAGAAAGTAAATTTACCTGTCGACAATTCATCACCGGGTTTTTGACTGGCGAATGCGCCAGTCCCACGACGTTCACATGTTTCGCATTCGCAATAACAATTTCCATCGCCAAAAAAATCTTCGCCATAGAAACATGTTATTTCTTCACCTATCTCAATGTCACGTAGTACTTTAACACACGCTGTGTCACGTCCAGTAGCAACGAATTTGCAGTTTGCACGGCAATCGTGATTTATATAGGCAGCAGGACCCAGCCAGAGTTGTGCACAATTTTTACGACAACTAAACATCACAGAAAAATCATTTTTGCCTGGATGTAATAATGCAGCCTCCTCTTTCTCACTCAATTCAGCTATACAACCGACGAGACATGGTATTTTGTCATGCTTCAACCATTTCCGCGTTGCACAAATTTTTGCGCCCTTCTGACCTTCAAGCGAATACCTGTAGCATGGTTCGATAGCAAAACCCGAATCTTTGTCAAATACTCGTAAATAACGGTAGACATGTTTTTGTAAATTGATTTGTTGCTGTTTGGATTTTGTGTGTGGCAATCGTGCACCCCAATCACCACCCATCAACTTTTTGTATGTTTTTTCATAGTTTTGAGTTTGGATGAAATCTGTAGTAATTTTCCGTAGTTCGTCTTTGTTGGCCTTTAATGGTCGATACCTGAAATTTTTTATTGAAACAACCAGTGAGAACAAAATACAAAGGGTTTGAAAAAAAATGGACTTGGAATGATCAAAATTTGTAATTAGTCACACATATATCTATATTCATTCATTATTGTAGATTGTTGTTCCAAGTACGAAATATGTGAGAGACCTGATATTCATTTTGTGAGTGACAAAACCCAAATATGGGTCAAGCACCAGTGAAGTGGCAAGGTCGTCGTTGTCACATAGTTCTTTTGGCGTCATTCCGCCGGTACCATTGCTAACACCACCACCGTTCGGCTGCATTTTATTTCCTACCGACCCTCCCAATCTCCTCTCCTGCTTCCGAGCTGCAGCTGACCCCTGAACTGATAAACAATCCACCACCATTCTGCAACACTTGTCCCGCTCACTGGAACAAATTTTAATTATTTCCAGAGAATGGTTATTCATTATCTGTTCACATTGGTCCACTGGGATAATGTCATTGATTCGGAGTCTCATCTAAATAGTTGCATACAAATGTATCATTGTTTTTTGATTATATGTACGCAGACTAAACATAAAGTATATACGATCAACGCTGGTACACAAATCAACGCTGTATCGTGCCAAATCCTCATTGGGATCAAAAATCATCAATTACACATCTACTGTAAGTGATCAGAACGAGAAAAGAGAAAAAAACGCACCTGTTATTTCTTATATCTTTCAGTTATCACGAGAGTGAGAGAGAAAAAGTAACAGTGAGATTCGTCGCTGCAGCATTTGTTTAATTCTAAACAAATAATAATCACATTTAAACAGACGATAAAACACTTGAACAATTCATCACTATTGTTCGATAAATTTAGTGTGAGAAAGCTCCCTACATTGACACTAAAGTATAACCAATTCAACATGAACTTTTCATGTGCGGGACAACTAAAAAATCCAGTAAACTGTCATGAATGAAATTGAATATTCACTACAGGAATAGAAAACTGACAACGTGGTAAATACATAAAAATATATGAAATAAATAGATGAAGTAATATTTCAAGGTTCCCAAGACGTTGCTCTATCCATTCATTTCCCCCGTTCGCACAAACTTTTGATCGGAAAATTTTCTCACGAACCACAAACTCATATTGTCACAGGTTAATACTTTGTCGTCGGTATATATGTTCATTCAATTTAATTTCGATATCCGAATTTCATCCAATATTCGGAATTTATTAGCCACTGAACTACTCTATATGTATATTCCAAAGTCTACAAGTAGATAAATGTTGAATGTTTTCTCCGTTAAACCCAATGCACCCAATTCCGTCATTTGAATGTTCACTATACACATTGCAAATCACTACTTGACGTATAAATTAAACGAGACATTTGCCATGACTGCCGACTAACCAAAGATCCTGTTTATACTTCAGGAAGCAATAAAAAAAATATATATTTACGGGATTGAACCATCGCGCTGATGATGACCATCCTTAGTATCGATAATCCAGTGGAAAAAAAATATGTTCAAACGGTACATTGAATTAATGATCGAACTTGTGTTGGAGAGTCAAATCACAATGCGATGAAATGAACGCTATGGATGCCAACCTATTGAACATACAAGTGCTTGATGTTTTCTTGTAAATTTGACAATTAAACCACGAAAGTCTGGCGCGACCGCGACCATGCCCCAAAAATGCTAATGGCTGCTGGCGATATTGTGGCGAAGTAGTTGAAGCCCCACAAACAATAATTTGTTTATTATTCTCATGGGCGTCGTTAGCCGAATATATGATGAGCTCAAAGTAGCTCACAATATTGGGATAAGACGACTCACCATAAAGTGCCGCTCCTCACAGAGGAGCTCCCACATTTTGTCGTTGATCCCAGAATTTTTTGGGGCGCAAAGAGGACGCGTTCCGATCTATCATGGCAGATTGACCGCAACACGCACTCTACTCTTTAAATTCCAACCATCAACGACCACACAATTTGTCTTTGTATATTTCAAATGCTTAGTAAAACGTCGTTAGTACACGATAATGCGAACACAATTAATATATTATCAATTCGCACTTCGTTACTTCACGACGTTTTCTATTATTATATATCTTTTGCTATACAAAATGTGTGTACTATGTTGGGTAAAACTACACGGGGATCGCGTACGTCATGGCCCGTGGGTGCTCGAATATTGAACATGCCGATCTGGGGATTTTTATTTCGGAATTTTATCCTTCATGTACAATCTCTAACCATTCCGCGCATTCTCCATTCGATTTTTCTCCACTCTCCTTTTCTCGACAAAACATTAGTGTTTGTAAATAGAAAATATCGAAACAATGCAACTTGGCATTCATAATATTTTATGGATCATACAGGCCACTATTGGACATACATAAGTCTATAGTTATTACTGTACAGTGTCATTATACCAGCGAGACGTTGTCTGGAGAATGTTTTTTTGTTGTATTTGGAAGTGTATGGGGATATCTATCATAGCGGTGGTGGATACAGTGTGTTTCTATGACGACGATTTTTTGGCGTTCATATAAGGTGATGGTTACCTAGCAACCACGATTGAGCGTTAAAATGGCGCCGCCGCTGTTATTCAATCTGTACTTGAACTTTATCTATATATTGTTACAGAGATATTTGGAGGTTATCGGTATCTTTACTAAAGCAAGAAACACTGGGAGGTCAAAAATTACGTGACACATCTGATTAATGTTGTAATATCACTTACTTACACTACACGGGGAATGTTGAACAGTCCTCAGGAGACATATGTTCGCGCCCTCTATAATTTATGTACAATCTGCTATTGTTCGAGAATCAAAATACCTACAAAGATAATCTATAGTTCTTGGTATAGTAGTAGTTATCGTACGTAAGAGTAGTATAAACGTGTTGTCTGACAGACGCACGTGGTTGTTCGTTTGCACAACGTGATATAGCGCATTATTTTACATTTTGTATCCGCGAATATCATTGATTGGAGGACTACTCAAATGGCTCTAGGTGTACTTGAGGGTCAAATGGATCATTTAAAACATCTCAAATCAGGGTTCATCGATTTTTGCTCTGGATCTATAGGTTCTTATCAACATTTATCAGTACTTGTGAATGTTTCTTATTTTAATCTTGAATACTTATCGATAGAGTGCAAGATTAGAATGTGATATCGAATCAATTCAGAAGAATGTTCATCGCATGAATTATTATTTTGATTAGCGTATGTAAGAGCAGCCCTGTGCTGGCTTCAGGATAACACTGCGTAATTAATCAATTATTGATACATGAAGCCTCCTGATGCAATGCTCATGTTGTCTGTAGGTGGTGTAGCTTTGGTTTATGTTGGACAACCATTAGACACTGTGAAAGTAAAAATGCAGACATTCCCAAGTATGTACCGTGGAATGAGCGATTGTTTCATAAAAACATTGAAGAATGACGGTTTCACGAGAGGGCTGTATGCGGGAACTGTACCGGCTATTGTAGCCAATGTGGCTGAAAATTCAGTTCTCTTCGCGGCCTATGGTGGATGTCAGAAAGCCATTGCAAGTATAACTGGTAAATATTGACAATTCTTCAGCCAAAATATAGATGAGTGTCCCCTAATAATGTTAATGTAACTTGTCACATTCCTAGGGAAAAAGTCAGTTGATGAATTGAATACATTTGGCAATGCTTCGGCTGGATTTTTTGCTGCATTCTTTTCTTCGTTGACTCTCTGTCCTACAGAATTGATCAAGTGTCGACTACAAGCCATGAGAGAAGTACAGATGACCGAAACAATCATGACTGTACGATTTCGTCACTTTACTGCCGGTTTTTTTTTTAGTCTCTTTCTGATCATCAGACTAATCTCTTCAATTCCTGGAATCAAAAATGTAGCACCACATAGGCCCCTGGACATTGACGAAGCAAATCATTAGAGAGAATGGCTTCACAGGATTATTCCGAGGATTATCATCAACAATAGCTCGTGAAATGCCTGGTTACTTCTTTTTTTTTGGCAGCTATGAAGCAACGAGAGAACTTTTAGCAAAGCCAGGACAAAGTCGGGATGACATTGGATGGCTAAAAACAATGGTAGCAGGCGGTGTTGGTGGCAGTGTTCTGTGGTTGGTCATTTTCCCTGCTGATGTTGTGAAAAGTCGTATTCAGGTAGAGTAAATACAAAGACGGTATCAACGGAAAAATTAATCATTAAATGAAGTGACTCTACAATATCTTGACTGTATATTAGGTTCAAAATTTGAGAGAACCAGCGTTGGCAATCATGAAACAAATTGTACGGACTGAAGGCGTTGGAGCTCTTTATAACGGGCTCAAACCAACATTATTAAGAACAATACCCGCTACTGCAACTCTTTTCGTGGCGTACGAATATACGAAGAAGCTCCTATCCTCGCTCCTGGACGTTTGACATTGAAAAAATCGCAGCACATGTTTTTTGTTTGTTTTTGTATAAATAAATATCAAGAATTTTAATGAAGAATTGAATACCAAGTTCATAGATCATTTGATTAAAAGAGCATCCGATTATGTCTTCAGGTCGTGTGTTATCCTTTCATTTAGTTGAGCAAACAGCATCTGTAGATATTTATTCTTCATCTCAGATGTCTTCAAATCTCGCCATACCGGAGTGAGTATCTTCGAAAGAAGAGAATTTTAATTATGGGGTGGAAGTCTACATGAAAAAGTATATCTTATCACTATAACGCAGTAGTTGTGTACTTACAACAACGGGAGTATAACCGATTTTTTCAAGTAGACGCGTTTTCGCATTGAGAATCCCACTCGTAGTCTTTGTACCGCGGAACACGTGACTAAACGACGCAATGACGGCAGCTATCCATTTGTGTCCTGCAGGTACTGTCGGTGCATATTTGATTGGTCCTGTTAGCGGATTAGCCATGAATTCCTCCGCGACTGTATTATTAGTCGTATTCAGGCAATATATCATATCAACTCTTTCGTGATGTGGTAGTAATTGGTCAATTATAAGTTTGTCAGTTCCCAGTACCTTCTTTACATGATTTGAAACATCGAACAAAGTTTTTTGATGATATTGATCATGTACTTCCGGATTTTGATTCCGTAATGCGTAGGCAGTGGATCTCTGCAATGAGCATATTCAAGAAACTAAAATTGGAATCAACAATTTGAGGATAAGGAACGGATTTAATCACCTTCATCAAATAACTTCTAATTTTCGGGGGTAAAGTTGGACCTGAATATGTCGGAACTTCAATATTCAATGATATTTCAAGATTGAAATAATGTTGGCCAATTCTAAATGCATTATTTCCGTATACTTTCTCCAAATAATCGTGGTCCATTGCTTTAGAAATGACATCCAAGGGATAAATACCAGCGTATGAGAGATACATCAGTGAAGTACTCCAACTTCTGAAGTATCTATTGTGAGACAGAGAAATGAAAATGATTATCGAAGAATGAATTTCGAAATACCGACTAATATGGAAATATCGTACTCGAGGTACTCGTCTGCCCTTGTTGGTTTCCGCATTTCTTCGATAATTAATTCATATATTGGTGAATCTCTGGGATGATTATATACCACAAGAACATATAACATTCGTTCCAAATCTTTCACTCTCGTAGTTGGTATTAATTTCTTGAAGCTACGTAGGTAAGAAAACGTGTTATCAAGATTGGAAAAATGTAAATTTCGCTGCAGAAATCAAAATACCTCTCGGAAATTTTGTTCACTGTTCTCTCTGCAGGTAATGGAAGTGCAGCAGCCAGATGGCCAGCATGAATAAGACATGGTGCTTGTTCTCGATCTACCCGAGACTCAAAAGCTTTCATCATTTTCATTAGGTCACTCACGTCCTTTTGCATCATCATACTAAGTCTAAACAACAAAGTCAGAATCGTAAATACAATCATTTTTTTGTGGCTTGGATCAAATATCCATTCAATTCTCATTGAATGAAAATTATAATTTGGATTGAATAATGACCTCAACACTTTCATCACAGCACAAAGGCTGATGTTTTTAATTGAGTCCATGTCAGCGGTACATTTGTTGATAATTTTTTTCAGCATCATGATGTCCCTTATGGGCGTTTTTGTTTTGAAAAAGCCTGCGGCTACAACTCCCAATTGATCCGAATCAAATGTGTCAACGATTGATTCCAACGCATATTCCAACTCATACATATTAGCAGGAGATTTTCTCGTGATATTGATTATATACATGTAATGAATATAATTGGCTGGTGACATTTTTTTAGGTTTATATCCAAGCTTCATTAAAGCTTTATGAATGAAGTTGCTTTGTCGTGGTTGACGGAGATGCATTAGGAGATCACAGGTCATCAACATTTCGTCTACTGTGAAACCATTCATTCTCTCGCATAATGAGTTGTCGATTGCGGATCTTAAGGTCATGAATGATTCTGGATCATTTACTTTTCGAAAAGGGAACCAAAATGCCACGTATCTTAACAAATCCCACAGATCTTCGTCCATCATATCCGGTACATATTTTTCTAAAAGTGTGAACAATTTTCCATGTAACTTTTCAGACGGTTTGACTGAATTCAGTCGTGCATGATACGAAAGCATTTTGAAATCTTCTATGATTTCAGCAACGCTATAATCTTCATAATTTTTCGCTAAAATTTCCTTTATCACATGTTCCGGAATATTCTTCTCAGGTATTATCGGTAATTCGTTCATCCTGTTACTCATCGATGATCTTTGCACAATTTGATACATATATGTATTCTCAGTAAGAACATCTTCCTCTGATTCGTTGTGTGCAGGGGAATCATTATTGTCCAGCTCACTGTCAATTTGTGCAGGCATTTCGGAATACGATCGTACAGTATAAATAGGTAACAAATTATTCTTCAAACACGCATTATTTTTCAATTGATTATACGGAAAATTGAGGTTAGCTCTGGAACGATGATTGTTCGAATGAAATTTCGAACAAGTCACGCGTGTCTGATAGTTCAGCAAAAGTCGCAATCGTTTAGTGAACATGATTTATACTTTCGATTTCAATCTCAATCTTTAATTATTGCACAAACCCTCCCGTACAATCAGTAGAACACAATCCGATACGTTGTTGTTTATCGGCACATGAAGAAAGTATTTTCACGTGGTTCCGCGTTGATAGTTTCATTACAGGGAAAAATAATCGTTTCCGTTTACTCGGTTGGTACGAATGCAATCTCAAATAGCCTGACGTAGGTAATACTCTTCAATGGAGAAATAGTTGTGTAATTTTGTTGTCTTGAGAGAATGTGGGAAACATGTCGGAGTTTTGAACACTGCAGAGTATCTTCCATATTCTCAAATGAGTTGAATCGTTGGAGAGCCGTGTGGTGATGAATCAGAAGTATATTCTTTTCAGGTGTATGTGTAGCAAATTGTATCATAAATTTTATTTCGGATGATATTCAACGTTTACAACACAATGATCTCGCACATTGTATATACTTGAGTAATAACATTAGATCGTTTTGAGAAATTTCTTCAACAGTTAAATGATGAAAATGACTTGCGACGTAAACCTGCTGCTAGACAGTCCTGATCATATGGAATGCTTGAGAATATCTGACTCTGGCCTCGTGGTGCATGATTCAACTTGTGATCAGTTTTCTCCACCTCGAATACCAGTGACAAGATAAAAACTATCCGGACCGATCAATTGTGTTTTATTAAAGTTGTAAATTGGTCTGTGAGAGTCAGTTTGTGATATATTCGATACGGGATCATACCGTTCTCAAGTATCATTTCATAGAACATATTTTATCAAGAGGTGGACCCATGTGTGCATCTCCTTTGTCTTACAGACTTCGATCGAATGAAGAGACTAGTAATCTTTCTTATATTCGCCTGTCCTACACAGAATATTTGCGCTGCCACCACGATTTCATTATTCGGCAAAACATGCAATCGTAGAAGGCACGTCCTTCAACTCGAGTGTAACATTGCCGTAGATATCCATTCTAGATCGGTTACGATTGTTAGCCGCGACTTGGCATACGTACTAATATTTTATCTACACGAGATTTACGAGCTTTATAGATCGTTAGTATCGTGGGAATATTATCTTTAAGTTATTATGTGAACCGGCCCGCGAAGACCGGCTCATGGTACTCGGGACGAGAGGTTCTTCACCAGAGTACCGAACCACAAATTGCATGATAGGTGTGCGAAGACTCTGCACCGAACTTCGGTGAGGCCTAACGAGAACACCGTTCACAGCAGGTATAGCTCGTGCGAACTATCTTATGGTTGTCCCGGAGGACGTCTTTCTCCCTTAAGGGATAGGAGGTGTCATTACTGACTTCCGTATCTGGCATGCAAGCCTGTTTACCGCATCCGCGGATTAATTATCGACTACTCGTTCTAGCACGAGAACGATGATAGCGATAAAATGGTCCGAAGACAATGTGCAGTTGGCTTGCACTGAATTTGAAAATTCTCTCAGCTATCATCCCCTACGAGATGTAGAAGCCACCTAGTGATTTTTCGATAGCGAAGATACAACGCGCGGCGTCCCAGTTTACTCCTCTAGGGCAGCTTTCGTCGGTCAAACAGTGTGCAGGACTTATGATACCGCATTCGAATATGAACACAACAGTATATGTAGAAACCATAACAAGTTTCTTTTCCCTCGATCTCAATCGTCGCGATATAGTGACACAGCTCCAGTTATTATTCAAGTCTATAATATTATGTTGTATACATTCTTCAGTGACGCGGACTATCTGATGAATTCGTATTCGCGCCCTTGAATACTTTCCAACACCAGTTGGTAACAAAGATTTTGGCTCTACTCATTTTAGTGCTCCGCAACACCCACAATCCGTACCGTGGCGCCATTCTTTCACTGATACACCATCAGATCCCAATATATAAGTAGCATCATATCTACATGATTGAATATAGTATTCAGTCATTTGAAAATAGCCTGACTCGAACACATCATCAAATAAACCACAATTGGATTGCCCTTGAAATTTGATGCCACAATCTTTTATTAACATTCCTGCGACGCAAACTCTCTACATACAATTACCTTTTGAAAATGCCATCAATTTTTTTGCAAACGAATTATCATCACTTCACTTGCAATCGAAAATATCGCGCCTCAACATCTCACTGTATCGATCGGCAAGAAAGATTCCTCATCGAGTGAATATAGCCACTGAAGTCGAAAACCGAGTCCGTACAGTAGCGTCACCACGACGATGCGTTTGTTTGATCTGCGTTAAAAAAAAAGTGTAAAAAGCGCAGACAGGCAGCGTGTTAGAGCAATATCGTGAATCGTGTTACGCGACAATATTCACGTCTCATTTTATCATTTATACAAACGTAAGTTTCACTCATTTATCCATCCCAATAATTCATTGTGCACCTTCGATTCTGTTGTCCATCTTTTCGTTCGTGATCAAATAAGTAAATTCATATGTATCTGTCTTCATGTTCGTATATATAAAACGAGTGATATTGTATTCAAGCGTCATATAGATAAAAAAAAAGACTAGAAGTGTACGGTTTTATATCGTGGTGTGTGATTGCCGGCTCCGAATGATCCGCCCACTGAATAAAACGCGCGTTTCGAGCGTATTAGACGAAGAATTATTGACTGGTGGCACGACAATTGAGTTCCAAAGTGATCCAGACGACGATTCATCATCAGTTTCGTCACAGGACAGGATGGACGGGTGAGACTGTACCGGAGGAGTTATTTATCGACAACGAGTTGAAAGAGAAAGAAAGAGGAAGAGAGAATGAGAGAGCATGTGTTGTATGTGGGTGAGAATGATTATTTGTACGTCATAAAACACCAGAGAGACAGAAAGAGAGACATTATATAGAAATAATTGTATTTATAAATAATAATTCTGGAAGGAAGAAGAGGCGTATACAAAAAGGTCATATTATTTGGAGGTTATTTACAACGTCTCAAACATAGTTATAAGGTAGTGATAGTATGAATGAAATTATGGGTGGAAAACAGGAGGAAAGGGAGTTTTATCACTGACATTAATGTTGGAGGTATAATAAAAATTGATAACCGTTAATTATAGAATATGTTAGTCAAGATAGGTATGTAGGTTACCGGTGAATATTCAATATCATTTGTGAAAATTTTACACTCATCACCATCATCATCGTCGCTATCACATGAATTCTATGAAATATTCGAAAGATTGGAAATTTATACAGGCGATAAAGTCAGACGGGAGACAATGCTGGAGAATTGAATTAATTAACGATTTGTCGTTTTGGTAAATCAATACAAAAGGCAATGGATGTGATTGATTGAAAAAGTTCGATGTGAAAAGAGAAAAAAGGCTTGCGGAGTGTTTACGTTTCATATCTATGTTTATATAGACAGGAAGTGGGAGGGAGAGACATTTTTTATTTTTGAAATGATAATGTGCACGTATTGAGCTAAACAATGATTTTACCGATATGATACTTGAGGGAAAATGAATTTCATATCCGTCAGTTAGGGAAAATATAAGCCAATAGATAGCACCGGAAATTTCAACAGATCATAGGAAAAAGTTACGAAAGATAACTTTTATATTGGATTTATAACTACCGTGGGATACTGAGAAGTGTTGCGAAGACGATGTACTTCAATGTATGAAGTAACATTTTTTTCGCTTTGTGATTTTATATTTCTGATAAATTTTATCGTTTCTGGGAATTTCTGTTACTATTTTACCACATAGCTTTCAATCTACTTGCCGAGCTAAATTTGTTTCAATCAGTTTTCACGAACTTTCGATATTCTTCATCTATTGTCCAATAGAACTGCGATGGGATTCGTATGTGGGTGTTCTATGGTGGAATTTAATAATATAAACTGAATGAAAAAAATAGAGTTTTAGATACAAAGCTTCTATACTTTTTGTTGTCAACTATAATTGAATAACTGTATGAAGAAGATAATATTGGCACAACCAACTGTTTCATTGGTGCGCGTTGAATATTATACGATTCATGAATATAAAATTCGTGTATTGAACATTTGCGCGTACATACACGGATAGTTGGTGTGTATTGAGGAAGAGGAATTGGTAAACATTCGAATCAACGTGTTTTGTACAGTTGATTGTAACATTGTTTTCCATCTGCGATGGCAATTATTCTGTATTCATGCACCATAAAATCTGGTCCATTATATTTCATTTTGTCTTGTCCCGTTGCCAAAAAAAAAGTCTAATTGTGTATATGTGCTTTCACATTCATGTATGGCATTAACATAGACATTGATTACAAGGGGTAAATCTCTGACTAGTTTAATAGCATCAAAAATTAAATTTCTTCTTTTTCTTCTGTTTCATCATTCGCATGAGTACAAATCCTACATGCTAATGACGAGAAATTGAATGGTATTCCAACAGGAAATACAGATAGGGATTAACGTAAAAGAGGATAATCATTTATTCAATAGAATTGTTCAAGCATAATTTTTTGAACGAAATAATTCAATTAATTCTCTACATTTTCTCACTGGGTGAACATTCATCAATGCAATGTGGAGTGACCTGTTACATAAATTAATACTGTGCTGTTACCTTCTGAGTGAAAAGGAGAAGAAAATATGCCGTTAAGACATGAATATCCAAATTCACAATTTTATTCAGTTACCAGGAGTATTTTTTATCAGTATAATTCTTTATTATATTTTATTCAAGTTTGAAATTCGTCTTTCACATTCAGATATAAATGGAATTACAACGCTAAGGTGAATAATTAGATTTTTGAGTGAATTATCTTCTCTCTGAACATTTCTACATTTATCCATCTCACATTTGTTTTATATAAATCTTTCGTTGCATTTCCCCTTCTTTTTTCTTTCAACTCTACCATTGAAATATCCATCAAACCATTGTGTCTCACAAAGGAAATTCATACGCTGCTCTTGTTACACCAGGAAAATGTCACAGCATCAATTATTGTCCGAAATTGCATTTGGATGAATATCACAATATAACTCGTCTATGTATCATCACAATCGTTGTATCATTCGATACATTCGGACTTGAATATACAGAAAATTGAGCTAAATGCATGCAGAGGTAATTGATAATTTCGCATTAGCCATGCATTAAATTTACAATCGATTGCTGTGTTATCCATGAGCGACATGGGGAACACTAATCCAAACGAGCGTGAAAAATCATGAATGAAGAACGAAAAGTTAACATTTTTACTTGTAACAAAAAGAGCCAACATCATCATCAAATATCTTTTCCATTTTTTTTTCTATCCGAACAATCATTTGTGGTGTCAAAGTAAAATGAAACACAAGACTAATAGCTGGGATGGTAGAAAAGAGAACGCTCAATATAACAGGAAAAAAAAATAACCAAATAAATAAGCCCAATGGGAATTTAGGATGGCTCAAATTCGCCGCAGAATTTTTTTTATATTCATTATTCCAAATCTCGTATTTTATTTTTGCTTTTCTATTTCCACCTGTGTGTTTCTCCAACCTGATGAATTCTAGTTTGGTTATAACCGCTTATATAGAAACTGGTGGGCGGGCTTAAGCTCCTCCTGCTGGACCATTTCCAACATCAACTACTTTTCACAATCTCCCTTCAATATTTTAACGTATGCTTCAACAAATTCCAATCATTCTATAACCATTTGTTATATCGATCGGTAATCTCTGAGCTTTAGGATGGGTGTCTCGTTCGCGAGCGTGCGTTTTCAACGATTATATATTGCAAACTGGCCCGCGTACAAACCCAGGTATTTTGTGCGCACAAAACTCCATGGATATATACAGATATATTGTTGAATAACCCCGGGGCAATTTTGCTGATCCTGGAGAACAAACTCACCAACAACAACTCCATGTGGCAATGTACCTGGATGAAAATAGCGCCAGGGGCAATGCGCTAAGTATATACACATGCGTGTGTGCCAGTGTGCGTCAACTATATCTGTGTACTCATAGGTATATCCATATTTTTGTTTATATTACAAGAAACTACTTTGAGAACTAGAATTGCATTTGAATTAGTAGCAATCGCAGTGCAGTGTTTCTCATGATATTTTTAATTGAAAAGGGTTCATGAATCACAAGTGAATTTCATTATTGAATGAAATGAAAGACCTCGAGGGAATTTTCCGTTCGCATATGAAAAGTTTGAAATACTGTTTCAACGTGAGGTTTTTCACTCGCGTTGGGAATTTGTTGGATTGGTGCACTTCCTGAAGGGAGTTAATGAGTGATTTTTTTTTTTTTTTTGAATCATCCTGAATAGAGAATCGTGGTCAATATTATTCGTCATATATATAGAATCTTTTGTTATTTGATTACAGTGCAAAAGTCGCTTAGTAATATTGAAAAATAAAAAATTCAGGTCTGATAATTTGGTAACTCAATTGAAGTTCTCAATAATATTCTAATTGACTCTTAAAATCTGCTTCGTTTTATCGAGTTGTTGATAATTGCAAATGGAATTGATGATGATTTCTGATGAATGTTTTGGAAAGACTCTCAGTGGAATGAACCCTATCAAATTTGCACGCATTTATCGAAGTGAATTCACAGATATAATTTAATTGAAACTGTAAATCAATTCATGCAATATACATTCATACATGAAATGAAGTTTGATTGTGTAACTGGAAATGATCGTAGGAATTGGTTGGTAGTTATGAATAAACTAGTTTTCGACGCGATGTGTATACACACAAACATAAATGTGTATAGCTCGAGAGCATAGAAAATCAAGTAAACCTCCAAGTCTCTTCCGATATGCAGAGTCGTAGTCCAACTGTCCATTCCCAGCGTGTAATCCGGACACTGTTTCCGGCTGGGCTGATGTTCCAGCATCACCCTGTCCTCCTCTCGCTTCTCTTCAGTACTGCCTTTACGATAATCCGATTTCGCTCTCTGCTCAGCCGTTCAGTTCCAATAACATAATAAATTGGAAATTTCACATAGTATTTTGGCAAAGGGGCGAGGCTTTAAGCCATCCCCAATTTTCATTATTCATCCATCTCAGAAGCAGAATATTTTTTACACTTTTTATCATTCAACGTAACACTGTATGAATTTTAAATTATTTTTAATTCAAGTTCAACATTAGTTTTTATCTCGATCTCTTTGTGAGCATACAATGTGTCTCCAAAGTTACAATTTTCCACTGTTGACATGGCAAATCTACGACATTTTACATGGAACTCTCTGTGACGATTACACAAAATTAAACTTGTGTTTACCGAAGAATTTTAACACTGAATTACAAGAGTTAATACAAATACGAGGAACTCTTCTCTGTTCATTAGATACGATTCAACTGGAAACCTGGAAATGAAATAGGAGCCAGATGTGATAAATGCAATAGCACGAATTGATTTGTTATCTAATTTTATCAAATATCACAACATGTGGTATTGATTTTAGTGAGCTCTTGTTTAATGTTTAGTCGCTTGTTCTTCCGTTCTGATGAAAATATGTTGATTTACACGTTTCGAGGTATTATTACGAATGATATTATGATGATACAGAAATTTATCGTTCTGCTCACGCAGTATGGGCCTGGGGAAAATAATTATTGGCGCATGTCACATAGACATCATGTGTGTTGTGTTGTGAGGATATATATTGTTTAGGATGTGGTATATAGGGTGCGCAAGCAAGTTGCTAATGTTACCGTTGTAGAAACGAAATTGCCGTTTCGTGTCACGCACTACTCCCTTGGGCGCCTTTATCTCTCCACTATCTATCTATGCTTCCTATATTATCCTCCAATATCCTTCTCCATTGCTCTTTTCCTCACTCACTCTTTTGTTGTATTACTCTATTTATGTCAATACATATCAATGATGGTTATAGAATTTTTCCCGCGATAGAAATTACCGGCTCGATACAAGAATATTATCGTGTTACGAATTTATTTTATCTTCAATATATATCAAATATTTTTTGTGTTCACAAATGTTAACAAATTATTTCGTTTTGTTTTTTTTTATTTATGGAATTATGCCCTACGAATTATTTTAGTGTGAATGTTTCTATTTATGATTGTGAATTTTTTCGAATTATTGGATAATTTTTATGGTGAATTAATTTTGTAAATGCAAAACTATGAGACTGATATAATATATTTTCACGTGTAATATTTATCGTATTGTCAATATGGCAAACTATTTTCATGAGTTCGAACCAACGATATCATCGTCGATATTTTATTTTTATTGTTTTTACGTATTTATGGATATAAATATTTGGAATCATTGAATATTCGAATACAGATGAAACTACTGAGAATGTCTAGACTGATAGATTGAGAGTATTTTACATGGATGTGTATGTCGGGCATGGGACGTGGAGTGGGGGGAGGAAAAAAAAATAAAATATTTAAGTGCAATTCCGTAAATGCATCTACCGAAATAAACGTGAGTAGAATAGATTGGTTGGATTGTAATACGTATAAAGATAAATAGTACATACATATGTGCATCATTCATTTATTTCTTCTCTCATCCAGGCAATATATGGAAAAAAAAATTCAATTACATCATAATTTGATAATCCACAACAAATGAAAAATAATACAAAATTACCACAAAGTGTAAAACAAAATAAATTTTTATTTCACAAGGCATTCTATAAAAATTTTCGCTTATTCACGGTACATTAATGGACACAATGGATAAAAGAAAAATGAATGAAACAAAATTCTTTTAACATTTAATTATATTTAATGGTAACTCCGGACAGCAAACTCTATTTACCAGCCATTTTAAATCTGTTTTCCGGTCAACCCAAAGCGTAAAAAGAAGAACAGATAGCAAAAGAACGAATAAATAACAAATACACGTTCATATTTACTGGGATAAAACACATTTTTTACTCTTTGTTTTGTGAAGGGATCAAAAAGTTGAGGTTTTTCCTGTCGAGGGATTAGACAGGAATTATACGGATGATATCTGTCGTAAATTCTTCTCTCTACCCACAACAACATCTTCCTCATATTCTATCTCGTGAAAGTAATGACATAATCCCATTGTCAAATAATTACTGCTGAATTTAGTGGTCAGTTTAATTGTTCCTTTTGTTGTTTCCTGATTTTTATATCCTTCCCTCAATTACTGTTAATTCGTGTATTCCGGAACTAATTTCATTCTATATACGTATAAA
>JABMBR010011287.1:0-40318 GCA_018881525.1 Meteorus sp. PSUC_FEM 10030008 | reverse complement strand
TATATACATAATAAATTATTGTGTCGATGAGTAATTAATTTTGTTGCTTCACCCAGTGCTACTTCACATCAATACTAAAAATATTTAACAATCAATAGTTCTCCTCACGTATTATTCGTCATTTTATTTTATTATTTCTGCCTATTTTTTCAACAATTGTTTCAATAGTTTGTGATTAGTGATTTATTATTTCTGGATATATTGATTGGAAGAAATTTATTTCTATGTTTATGAGACATTGAGTGGTGTGCGTGTAATGGGAAATATAGCGGAGTATTAAACAAACAATTCAGGTAAGTTGATATATAAATCAAGCGCAAATAATATTTTTATATAAGTCAGACAATAGAGCTATTGACTTTATAAACCATCACGCAGACGAGTAGGAAGAGGATGGTGAAGAGTGTGAGAGGAGAAAAGAAATTTTTATAGTGACTCTTGAGTTATCGATCAATGTCCCCCTTTGTTTGATAGATGGAATTTTTATCTTTATACTTTTGTGTTTATGAGTTTATGGATGGTGCAGGTGCTTCGTTTTTTTCTTTTCTGTTGAATGACAATTGTGGTGGTGAATGGAGAATAATTTAAAGGTAAAGGAAAAGTAGTCATTTGATATATTCATTAGAGACCGGAAAAAGTGTGTTGTATGCGTACGTCGTCGATGTATGAATCATCGGCGCTACGCGCTTGATATTTCAACGGAGGTGCCGATCATTTAAAAGTGAAAACCACTTCTTTCTTTCATGCGAACAGGCAACTGGTTAAACGAGTATATAATATATATTGCGAGTATATAATCCATGTACGAATGATGAACGAGATAGAGATGTATAAGTACAACTGTGGATTATATCTATATATTGCTGGATAAATCCCATTGTTTATTTGTTTATTTATTTATTTGTTTATTGGTTTGTTGTATTTACGGTTACGTGAGTGTGAGAAATGTTTTTTGGATTAATTGTAGAATGATTCGTTTAGTAAAGAGCAAATTGATTTGAGGTTGTTTGAATATCGAGAAATATTTTTATGCTGATGAGCATCGAGAGAATTTTAATTAGGGGGGGTGAAATATTTTTCATATTGTAATGAGGGATAGCTACCTTAATGTATTGTTTATGTTACGGATAAATTTTCACGGTGCATTTTTTATTTGGATAAATATTTTGAATTATTTGGAAATTCGTGAATTTTTATAAATATCCGAATGAAGAAATTGTTTGGAAGTTGAAGCTAATTTGGTTTCTTGTTAATTTTTTTCCCGGTGAATTAAATTTTTATTTCTTCATACGACTTTTTTTTTTCACCGTTCACAGATCCAACAAATAACGCCATCGAAAATGAATCACATCCTGTACGAGACATCCTGTTTCAAAGGATTCTAATTGACGTATAACATTTCACTCTCAATTCACCAGCCCTTCCAGGTCTTCCCAATCAACCCCCGACAATCAACGAATCCAAATCACATTCACCAAACAATTTTCTCAACAATAAAAAATTCAAACAACAAAATTTCTAATTATCTTTCTATTCAGTAAAATCACACGAAAGAAAAAGCGATGGGAAAAAAAAATAGAGAAGAAATAAAATTTCACAACTAATAAAATTCTGAAGCCAAAAAAATTCCACATTTCTTCTATGAATTCACCATCAAATTGTTTCACGTCCCTCGTGTTTTTCTTCTCTTCAATAATTCCTCTTTTGTCTCATCTCCTTTTTTGATTTATTATTTTCATTATTATCATCACAATTTTTTCTTTTTCTTTCATTTTTTCTTGCTTTCTCATAAATGTACGTTCAATGCTCCGTAAGCCACGCGCGTTTGTCCATTCAACATACATTTACCCATCCACATGGACGTGTACACACAAGCACAAATATATTCACACTGATAAAACTTATAGGTGTATGTGTTTTACTCGATCATGGTGGCAGCTGCCTGCAATGGTGATATTGCAATACCCACAATGGTTATATATAGCAAATCTTCGTGAACGTACCATCATCAGTGGAAGGAAGTTCGTCATGTGTGTGTGTGTGTGTGTGTGTGTGTGTGTGTGTGTGTGTGTGTGTGTGTGTGTGTGTGTGTGCACCGCGCAAAGGATAAGGAGTCGTGACAGGTGTAGAATCCTAGATCGCTTCGTGAAATCGCACTATATAGTTTTGCCGACCGGTTCTCTTTCTCTGGCGCGCGCGCACTCGCATCTCTTTTCTATATTACACACACCGTACTCAAACATACACACAGACAAACCGGTCTCCAAACGATTACCATCATTTTTTTCCTTCTGTACTTCTCATCATGTCGAAGAAAATAAAAAAAGAAAAATGAAACGAAAGCAAAAGAAGAAAAAAAAAATGAAAATAATAAAAATAAAAAGCATCGAAGAAAAATTTCTAGGAGATCGTTTTACTTTTGTAAATTTGTTTTTCGTCTATTTTGATGTTTTCAATTTTATTTTTTTTATTGCTCGGATAATTTCATTGAAGATGATAAAGTGAAAGAGGGAGAAGCTCGAACCATTCTTCAACAAATAAAAATACTTCATGCACGATGCGAACGAGCTATATTGAGATTAGAATCGGTTGGACATTTAACGGTATCCTCTTACGTGAGTCTCAATGTAAAATTGTGGTGTGCAAAATATGTCTATATATCTATGAGAGTTTATATTTATTTCTTTATATATAAATTTATATGTAGAGAATGATTTGAGAGGGAATAAAAATTTTTAAAGTGAATGATAAAATGGAATTATTTTGTATACCGTTATGTCATGCCGCAGACGACAGATGTTAAGCGATGGAAATTATCAATCGTAAAAATGAAAAGGTGTTGAAAAAAATATTTAATAATTGAATTGATTTATCATATGTGACAGTGAGAAAAATATTACGTGAATAATTAATGCACTGTTTTATCTGAATAAGGGAGATAAATAAAATAATTATTGCCACAGTTGATTATCACTGGTGATTCCACTTCTTCCTCTTTTGTATAATCACATATTTGTATGTATATATTTATATTCATCGATTTATTCTCCTCTCGTGTCTACTGATTATCCATGAAAAATATAGAAGCAAAATATATATGTAAACGTGTTTGCAACGATCACGCAAAACAAGATTTCATCAAGGCCAAAGAGAGAAGACAAGATTTTCCTTCAGGTGGTTGTTTCGTATTTTTATTTTCTTGCATGTGAGATCTGGATAATCGCAAGAAATTACTGTGTATCCATACTTTATAAATGTCTACGTGTAATGTTTGCATTCCGAGAAAAATTTTATTCTCTAAACAATTTTTATTGCAATTAATTGAAAGAAAAAAAAAAATTTGTTCTTCATGAAATTGTCAGTTAATATGTCGAAAAGAATTGGAAAAAAAAATTGTGGTTATTTTTATCGTGAGAAATTACGTTGCTGGAAGCGGCATTACGTGTTCGTGTTTACACACGTATTGTAGCTGAAATTGTAGTAAGGACAATGAAGAGTTGGAAAACTATACAAGTTTATATGTACAAATGTGTATGCGTATGAAGACGACCGGACCTTCTATGCTCGGCTGAAGCGATTCCCGTACTCAGCCAGGCGTACTTCCACGTCTTATGACCCAAGTAAAGTAAGTTGGACTAGGAAAGAGTTGTAAAAAAAAAATCAAGTGCTAAATTGATGTTAATAAAACAAATATTCGTGACATTCTACGGTAAAAATATATTCAGAATGACATAACGAAAATTCGTAATATTCCATTTAATCGCATATGATATTTTCATCATGTTTAAATTTTATTCAAAGATGATTTACATCAAAAAATTCAATAAAAAAAATATTCAATTGAATAAAAATGATATTAATATTCATAAAATTCAACTGTAAAAATACATTCAGAATGTCATAAACTAAATACGTAATGTTATTTACCTCAGTCACGTTTAATATTTTTTTTTTAATTCACTGAGAATTATTTAACATACAAAATTGGATAGAAAATATTTAATTAAACAAAAATGAAACAAATATTCATAGACTTTTTGATCAATCATCTTGACATAATTGAATCTGATAGAGAAGTTCATTTTTAATTCACTCAATCAATTATTATTACGCAAAAGAAGATAAAAAAAATTAATTCCTAAGATGATTTGTGTAAAAAGATGGAAAAAAAAATTACATTGATCTAAAATAAATATTCATTAAACGTAACAGTAAATGTCCACTTTGATATAATTGAAATTGATAAAAAAATGTGAAATCCAATTGCGCAATTATTTTTTTCAACTTTGAACACATTATTAATTCAAAAGATGATAATTATGATGGATAGAAAAGTAGAAATGAAAAAAATTGAATTTAATTTAACGTCAAACGAATAATAATAAATGTCAACAGTAAATAACCACAAAGTCATCATTAATATTCATCAACAGATATTCAGAGCAACGTTTCAAATTTTTATTTTCACCTCAAAAGATTAATGTCATAGATAGTAAACAGGCGTAAAAAGCAGGCGAATAAAAATGAAAAAAGAACAATTCAATGATGGATAATAGCGAGGAAAAATAAATTGTTATCAAGTAATGAGTCTTCATGCATCAGGTTGTCTTGCGGTCCACGAACCTATCGCTCCAGCTACTCGATGAACGCACGAGGGCGTACCTACACGGTGCATGAGTCTTTGAATAAATTATTTATCGTTTTTTTTTTCTTCCACTGTCTCTTTATATGTTACGATAGTTCATTCTTATATGTGTACAAGTATTATGGGGGCCAAACGAATGATTTTCAAGAAGAAGTGGTGGGATGATACCGGAAGCGTAGTCACAACGGCGGAACCCCGTGTATGGAACGTTCGCTCAATGGAAAGTTTGTTTGGTGTGTTCTCTTGGTTCAGTTCAACTTGAGAGAGTCACTTCGATGGACTCTTCACTACATTTATCGACTCGTTCGTTCATTGTCTTGTTGCTTATTGGTTTGTTAACATTGTGAATATAAAAAGTGTTTTTGGAATTATTTATCGTAGTAAATGATTGAGGGTGGTGTTATTGACAAGTAGAAGTTGATAGAAATGGTCAGCCAACACGCGTGTGCAATGGCTACGACAGTTCGTAAAGTCAAACAGGAAAATCGTCTCAGACGACAAAATCATAATCATGGAGGTATGGTTAACGTTTTGTTTTTGGAATTTTTGAGATGATTAATATTTCAATGAGGATGGAAGTTTGATATGAGAAGCTGATTATGTATGATCTCTTTTTATAAAATATTTTTATTAGTAAAAAAATATTTCTCTGCTTTTTAGTTCTCAATTGATAAGTAAAATTCTTGTGAGACAGAATTCTCCTTTTGTTTCAACGTGAAAACTTTCGAGAATTGTTCTTTGTTATTTCTTTGTGTCCATTCTCTACTTTCATGGAAAAATAATGATTCAATCAGATATTTTATGTATTTTATTGTGAGAACTTGTGAAGAAAAACTAGAATGCACAATATTCTCAAATGAGATCTGGATTTGCACTTGGATTGAAAAAGGAAGCAATTTACGTTGTTTCAAGTACAGTTATAGATTTTTTTTTTTCCAGGAAATTTTCATTATCTTTTCAATAACTTCTACGATTTTATAATTGTTCTCATTTCATTTTGCGATTATAATTGAAAGTTTTTTTTCTTTTTTAATTGCAGATGAAGAAACGATCAACAAAACGATACCATCATCGAAGTCGGTGCCGAATAATGACAGCATAAATGCAAAAACTTATTCAGAATTGACAAGAAACGGTTCTGGACCAAGATACAGAATGCCACCATTATACGGTGAAGAGCAATCTTCAAATCAAAATCAACGTACTCCCAATCTTCAAACTCATAGCAATAAATTTCCGGTAATTATAAAAATCAAATATTTCTTCACTATTTTTAAAGAAAAAATTTATTTCAACAAGTTTCAACAAGAAGAATTTTTTTTTTTTTTTTCGATTGTACAAGTCAAAGACACTAAAAAAATTAAATATGATGAATATTTTGCTATTTATGGATGTAAAAATCCAGGACATATCCAATATTATTCTACCGTTAATTTAATCATGATGAGCGTTCAAAGTATCGATGTTGGCCTCAATTTGTTAATGACATTTCAGGGTCGATACATTTAGATCACTTTCTGTCTAACTGGCCAACAAAGCCCTTTCATTTTATTTTTTTTGTTTTCTATATTCATTTTTCAAACGGTATCCAAACTAAATTGGATATTCTGTGTTACACATCTGGAACAAGTGATTTCCATCGATGCTTGATAACCTACATTGAAAACTATCCAAAACGAATATCAATGATTATCATTAAATCCACATAAAACTTATCATAAAAAAAAATTTCAATCCGTCTTCAATATGATAAAATTCACGAACCTTTTCTCAAGCTTATATTCTCCCCTTCAACAAAATTGCTCTTTAAATTTTACGTCCTGAACCTTCAACACCCGTTGATAATAAAACTAAAGTCGAATTTTTCTTATATTCCCAATTTTTTCTCAACAGAATATCACCATTCTATCCTTAACACAACATGTAACACTCTCAATCTTCGTCATCATCTCAACACTGACCTCATTATAAACAAACTGACAAAATGAAAAGCAAAAAAACAATTTTCATATCCATTCAAAAACATTGTTATTATCAATAACCAACAACGATCACACAACCAAAAAATCACAATCATAAAACGTCCAGTTCACCTATAAAAATAAAAATATTTCCAATGAACCAAAAAAAAAAAAAATGGCAAAGCTTTTAACAACACCCCAATATTCAATCTCGAAAGATCAAAATTACGATTTGAAACCCACCCTGTCTACATCTCCCACGGCAGAAAAAACATTCGATGGTTACCTAAACAAAACTAACCTCACAATTCTTCTCACGAAAAAGATGTAATAAAAAATCTCTCTTAATTAAGTAAAAAAAAAAAAAAATCCACATGATTACTATTACATATCAGCATTGTGATGACTTCAGTGAAATCTTTGGCAGCAATATCCACCACTGTGCACACAAATTAAAGGGGATGTATATCTACACAAACATATAAGATGTATAAAGAGGCGTGTATGTACGCTGTGTGCTACGCTTCTTGGGAATATTCTCAAGACGTTCTCCACCTCGATCTATAAAGACACATACACACACACACACACATATATATATTCATCACGGAAGACAAAGGCACATTGGATATATAAACATATACACAGACGAATCCCATTGCAATACCGTTTACCGGAAACGACATTGTGATTGCCGTTTGGATATGTATCACACACGTCACTTTTCCTTTGCATTTGTCATATATACACATATACACGAATACCATATAAGCGCATATGGAACGACAAGTAAAATTTAAGAATATATAATAAAAGTTGTAGACCCAAATCAACTTCATAGTATGTAAATATTCACATCACAATGGTGGAGTTAGTTCACATTGTACACATAAGTGTGTAAATATCATGTGGTAATATTTATTATACTTTTGTTCCTTGTGACTCACAAACACAGAGGAATAATTATAGAAACAGTTTAATTAACAAATGGTAATAATTTGGTATTAACAATAGTAAATCTCACACAGTTCTTCCTTATTGCTTTTCTATTTATTTTCTGTTCTGAGATCAGTATTTTTTCCTCCATGGTTAGTAGTACTAGTGAATACTGTTTTTGGAGATACGAAGATGACGATGAGTTTGGTTATGTGGGTGTAAGTTTTTTAGAAAAAAAAAGGAAGTTCAATTCGACTGAGTGACATTCAATTTTGTTGTGATAGTTATATACTCAATTGGGGGATGCTCATGTACGTGTCATTGTTCGAATATCTTCATTTGAGTGACCGTATGGCTATTGGATGCAACTAATGTTTGCTGAATCGTGTAATTCTTTCGTGAGAGTTGACGAAGATATGAATTTTGTGCTCCTTTTAAGGCCAAAGTTCAGTGCACAAATCAACACCTTCAAATTGTTTTTTCTCAACCAAAAATGAACGTAGAGAGTCGTTCAAAAGATGATTTTCATCAGGAAGAGGAGTACTATCTAACGCAGTTGCAAACACTGCTCCAGATAGCTCAGGGAGCTACTTCCCAAACGGCTGAGAGAAACACAGTGTTTGTTACTGCGTTGGATAGTGCTCATCTTCCCGATGAAAATGATTTTTTTGGCGACTCTGTACGATGATTTGCAGCTGAGAAATAACGATGTGAAGTGGCTAAATTGTTCTCTCTCGCTGCCTAATATCTCGGAAATGTTCGATGCAAAATTCCACTTCTTCTAATCAGTATCTGATGTAATCTTTTTTGAGAAAAAAAAGGAGTCAAAGTTTGGTTGACTAGCGAAAATCATATCAAGTGTTGGATATTTACTAAAACATGATATTGAATGTATTCATCACAGATCGAACGTGAAGTAGTACTGACAACTACTGACAAAAACACCAAGATTCCAATTCTTCACGAGTATAATAAGCAGAGAAGTGGTGGTCGAGTTGCAATTGCACCGGATGCACCAGTCAAGCAGCAAGCTTGGGTTCAAGAGGTATTTCCAATTAAAAATAATTAATAAATTTTTATAAAAATGAGCGAATAAGGAAGTGATAGGAGAATGTGACCTAGATGTCAACAGTGACATTTCAGTACGAAAAAGCCAAGGGAAAAAATGAGTCGATCGTCCTACATTGCATGGTGGAATCATCATGACAGTTACAATGACAATGTGTAGATGTGAATTCTATTTGTACTTGTGTGAATTCACGTGATTTTTCTAGTATCACAGTACTTCACCGCCCATATCTAACCAGCAAATGTTCATATCCATAAACGCCATTTATACTTTGTTCCACATTCGTTTGTATATATTTCTTTTCGTATTTGTGTTCGTTGGTCATGAATAAATCGGATTCTGATGTGTTGTAGAGTAAAGTGAAAATAACTTCCGTGTAGGGAATTTAACAAATGAGAAGGTGACATACAGCGACAGTACAAGACAAGAGAGAAATAAAAAACAAAGCGACCAGTTCATTCGTTAAACATAAACACTGAAATATTTCTATCTTATTTTATGGCACAAAAGGGAAACGTTAAGGTTAAGTATTCTGACACACTTTGCATCAACATTTGAACACTCATATTCAAATGTGAAATTTTTTTTCCCAAACAATATGACCAATAGTTCACATAAATTTTCAATATTTCATCAATGACAATTAACAAATGAAAAAATTGCGATGGATATTCTGAATAGAACATTAATTATGAGTATATGCCATTAACTGACACCATTAGTAGAGCCAGAAGTATTTTCACTGCGTTTTAATCTCAAGTCATTGTACTTACGTATAAAAAAAAAATATACGACTTTTGCAATGCAACAAAACTGGCAGTAGCAAAACCAGCGCACCAACGCATGTAAGATGTATAATTGTCCCGTGGGAGGCTTACCATTGTACTGAGCAACGCAATTATTATGAAAGCCAACGATAGGGAGGTAAAAGAGAGAAAAAATAAAGAGAAGATAATAAACCTAAAAAAAAAAACAATAACACGCATATACTTCATAACATATATACCATTGCTAAGTATAGTAACACGCTGGTGAAAGGAGAAAAAGTCCGTCTTCGTTGTTGGTGTTGTCGTTTCACATATCCTCATATAAAAATTGTGTAGTGCTGTAAAAATAAATGGATCGTTATGGAGGAAGGAAAAAAAAAAATAAAAGACACATAAATGTGATCTTCGAGAACGCTGGGATTGATGGTGACAAGATATAAAGCACGAAATCAAAAAGGAATAAAATAAAAAGGAATCGTATGAATAAATAATGTTTACATAGAAAATTTCAGATCGTACTAAATATTTATATTGAATGGATTAATTTCGTTTATTTCCTTCTCTACTTTTCTATAGCATAATCTTCTTATTTTTCGATGACTCGATGCTTTTCTCTTTGCTATAAAATGTAAAACGATTTAACATTTTCACATGTCACGTTTGAATGAGCAGCAGTTTCATACGATAACATTACGAGAAGGGAAGAAAAAAGATTGATAGTTGTATTGAATCGGGAATAATAGTGCGAATTAATTTCACAGGAAGGAATAATAATGAGACATGATTATGTAAAATGTTGAATTCCATAGTTTAAAGAAGTGGGATAATCCCGTTGAATTTATTTTTCCCTTTCGAATTGCATGTGCAAGTGGAATGAAGTCTACACTGTTGTTAACTGTAATAATAATGTGAAATACCACATTGACGTATTGGAATCAGATGATGACATGTTTTCACTTCGTAATGCTGTCCAAAGTTCTGTTGAATTCGAATAAATTCACTGCGAGTATAGAACGAGATATAAAATATAGAGAATGAAGGGGATTATGGAGGGAATACTTGAGGGTGAATTCTTGAATTTTTTGAGCAGCGAAAAAATAGGAAAAATCGTGTGATGTATTTTCAAACATTGACTCATAGACTCTGCCTTGAAAATGTATAAATATTTATGCACTTTCTTGATAAATAGACCTTTTTATGCGTTGTCATCTCCCTGCCATATATTTTCTACTCGTTAAATTTTCAAATAGTTGTACATGTATGTGTTTATATGTAGAAAAGATTCTCTCTTTGTCTTGTATGCCAAGTGCGTATAACAACTGACGAGCACGAGAATCTTATCCGCGAACACTCGGTCGCTGTCACCATCAAGAAACTCTTGTTATTCCAGTCGTATTCCTTTCCGGGATTCGGCGCACGGTCGAGGACTTTGAAATTATCGCTCTGAGACAGGTAACACGTTTGTGAGACACGTACACGTCCAGGAATATGCGCGCGCACACATACACACGGGACACAATCTTTATAATCGTGAAATATAACAAAATACATTGAGAGGAGAAAAAAAAAGTTTAACTGAACATTTGCATTCATTATATTTTATGATTCATATTCTTTAAGGTGAACCAGATGCAAGAGCAGCGACAAGAAGCATCACAGAATCTCCAAAGTCACGAGAATTATTCGTGAGTTAATTCAATCAAATTTCTCAGTAGCAATCCCTCTTTCTGCATTAACAATTGAATTGGTGAAGAATTTTTTAATAAATTTTATATAAACGTGGCATGATTTATTGAATTGAATTTCAATTCGCAGGTCAGCATCGACTGGTGTGATACCACGTCTCCAAAAACCCGAAGAGGAACGTACAAAAACTCTCACAAAAACTTATCACACAATCAAGGACATGATTTCGAGTCGTTTTGGCCCATCACGAAAAGACATTGAGCCCGAGCGTCAAGTGAGTTTGAATAATGTAATGGAGGACGTTGCTAAATCGAGTCGTACCAATGACGTGGATCAAGACGAAACAAAAAAAAATGATGGAATATATAATAAGGCACGAGCACTTGATCCATCACAATTAAATATGCAACACTTTTCCAAAAATAGTTATGGTCAACAGCAATATGCTCAGACTTATTATCAATCACCACAACAAAATATTAATCAATTGCCAGGACAATTACAATCACCTGTTCAAGTACAACCAAGTTTACCTGGACAATCAGCACAATTGCATGTAAGTCACATTACACCACCGGGTGGTGTTCAAACTGTACATCAAACTCAGGTGTCGACTTACAATCAGCAACAAGTTCAATCGCGCAGTGATTATGTTGTTCAAGGGCCTAGTGGTGGTGCTATGTCTCAAATACAAAGCCCACCAGTCGGTAAACATGGTTTACCAATGCAACCTGTCACAGCAGGTGGCAATCAAAGTTATCAAAGTCCTCAACAACTTTTACATCAATCACAAATGCTAAATAGTCCACGATTTTCTCATCAACATGTTCAAAATATGCATCAACGACAATTGATGCAACAATTGCATCAACAGCAATTGGGTGCGGATCAACAGAGTACAAGAACGACAATGCAAACTCAACAATCACAATTTCCTGGAGGAGTTTCTTATCAACAGTATCAACAGATACGACAAACCATGTCACGTTCTCAAATTGATTTACCAAGTACATCACGACAAGCTTTAGATGTTCGAATACCAGGACAAGAGGTTTATTATCATTATAATCAGAATAGACCTCGATATCCAGCACCGTCATCGCAAGTCTATATGAAACAGGAAAATAATCAGGATAATGATTTTCATCGTAAAAATTCATTGAAGTGTATGGAGAAAGCTGTTTCACAACCTCAATTGTATCATGATGATAGAAATTCAGATCAGAGAAATGATAATAAAAATGAGGATGTAATAAACAACGGTACGAATGGAGTTAGTGCAAATGAAAACTATGAAATCACTGTTGAGAATCCTGTACATCAAGAGTTCGAACGTAATGAAAATCAACGAAGGAAGGATGATGAATTCCGGCCTGAAACGAGTTTTGGTAATCGTAGAGATAATGATGTTGTAATATCAATGAAGAAAGATTCACAGACATCAGAATCGTGTCAAGATATTGGTAATGAACAAGGAAATAAAGATACGAATTTCCAAAGACGAGTGGAAGAGTCACAAATGAGAGATGAGAGAATGAACAAAGTCATCGATAATGATTATACGAGAAAAGATAATGTTGGACAGGTTCATGAGACGACGAAACGAATCGAAGAGACAACAAGAAGATTGGAGATGAACTATCAAAATCGTGAATCTAAAGATGGACGAAGAGACGATGTGGATCTTGGCATGTCACGTCTAAAAATACAAAATCAGGGTTCAGGATCGGATTATGATAAAGCTGGGCAGAGTTCAAGTAATGTTGATTCTGGTAGAGGATCTGCAGTTTATTCCAGTGGTAGACGACCTCCACCAGATGATCAAATTCCCCAAGGTAATTAAACTTCACTCCATGATATGAAAACAAAATGAATTAAATTCATTTCAATATTTGTTTTCTGTTCGTTTTGTGAAAATGTCAAATGAATTTTCCAGCACGAGACGCCGAATGGGTAGACATTGTAGAATCTGAATTACGGAGTATTCTCGAGCCGAGGGACGTTCCTGCTATGGCTCATTCAACTCTGTCAGAGAGCGTGTCTTCAGTGACACCCCCATTACCACCACTTTCGCCCCATGGGAGTCCCCGAATCCCTCGAAATCGATATTCCTCTAGGTAAAATAACACACTAACAGTTTAACAGAATTCGTTATTCACATCAATTGTATAAAAAGAAATCAGTGTGTAAATTCAAAGGATTATATTCTATTTTATTTCTGCTTAGTTTGCCATATGGGGCAAAACCTACTTACAGCGAATATGTCAAAGGCTCGGATAAGAGGAATTTCCCGAGTGGCACAAAGCATCGTGGCGCTTCCACATCAAAGAAAGACGTTGCAAAGAAATTTTCTCATCGTGAGTTAAATTTATGTGTACATATATTTGTATAAAGAAGTTTTTTCTTTCACTGCATCTTACTATTTCATATAACAAGTTACATTTCCATATTGCATATGTTTCATATGAATTTATTTTCAGTATTTGGTGTTGACGCTGCGGATGTGACATCAACAACGACAGGACTTGATTTAGATTCAATGTTGGATCGAAGTGATTCAGATTTAAGTACAAATGATGCAAGAACAATACGGAAACAACTGGAAGGACTGGAGAATATGTACAGTGAAGTACGTGAAGACAAGAAAAAAGTTTCGAAATTTATTTATTTACTTCTATATATCATGTTCTTTCATATTTGTAATTCTGTCGCATTGCAGGTGTTGAAGTTACTGGGTGGAAGTGTGAAAAAGCGACGGAAAGCTCGAGGATTAACGAGTTATGGATCTGTCTCGTCTCTGCCAACATCTTCAGTTTCTTCACGACCAGTTGCACGACACCATGACAAAAGACGTTCACATATCATTGACGATAGAATGAAAAAAACAAAAGACGTCAAGAGTATTAACAAACGTTTTCAACGACTGGAGTCTCATGTAGTGACATTGGCGCGTTCAGTTGCTCATTTGTCCTCAGAAATGAGAACTCAACATCTGATGATTCAAGAAATGGAAAATATCAGAGGTGAAATTGCAGCATTGAGAGCGCAAACGAGTATGGCAATGGTGAGATCGCAATCACAGCCATTAATTAAAGACTCGGAATTACCAGCACTGTCAAATCCATCGAGAGTGAAGAAACTCACAAAATTCTTTGGTACAGAACCACCATTAATAAGACTCTTTCTTCGAGAACTCGGTTATGAGGTAATTCACATTTCATGTTTATCCCATTCATTATTTACTCCTTTAACTCTTCCTCACGTTTTAATTTAATTGGATATCTAACTCTTTTCATTTTTACCATTGCCATTGAATTTTCATTTAGAAATATGCATCGGCGTTTGAAAAGGAAAAAGTGGGAATGGTTGAATTACCGTATCTGAGTGAGGAAAGACTGCAAAAAATGGGTGTTCCCTTGGGACCACGATTGAGGATATTACAGGAGGCTCGAATATCCGTCTGCAAAGATCCCATTTATGTGGTTTAAATTTAATGAATGGAATGGGTGAGTGAGTGACTCGACTGGAGGAAATCGTTCAAGAGTAATCTCGGTGATATATACATCTATATATGTATATCAAATCATTCCGAAATTTTCAGTATTAATCGAGAGTTTGTATTTTTGTGTTCTCCTTTTTGTTTATAAACCTCATCTCGATGAAGCTCGATAATAACAATAATATCTTCATAATAATAATCTTCAATTTTATCAACGTTCTATGTATGATTTCATGAAAGTACAAATTGAAAAGCAACAACAGAGTTGAAACAATAACTCATGACAAAGAATAAGAACAAAACTAGAAGTGAATGAGATAATTGAAAGAAATTGGATAATTATGCGAATTATTTGCCAAAGAGTTACCGAATGCTTTGCTATCATTTTTCTAATTTTCTTTTGTTTGTAATATAAATGTTCGATGAATGACGAATGGATTATGATAATAATGATGATAATAACAGTAAAAATAGCAATAACAGTTATAAATATTAATAATATTTCGATCGCTCCGCAAATTGTGTCAGGTACCAAAGAAATAAACAGCGACAAGCGTTGCTGTTCTCGAGTGCCAACAAAGTGCGTTCACGGTTGTCTACTTAGTTATTTGTATGAATATACGTATTGAGAAAAAAAAACAAATAAGTTATGGTAGTTTTAATAATTTTCACCGGTACTGTGAAACAGCTCCGTCAATTTTTTCGATTTGTTTTTTCTTCATAATTACTTTTATATCAAAATAAACGGATGTTTTCAATATCCATTAACTTGGAATGCGAATGGAAAAAATGGTAAAAATACAAATTGTGATTTTTCACTAAATAAAGTCAATGAATTTTTATGAATTGTAAAAATATTTTTGTGTACGCTTGTTTATACGATAAGTGAAGCCATTGAGGATGTGTAAATCGATATTTGTCACGTCACCAGAGTTGCGCGTGTACATTTGTTATTATGACCCTTCAACATTCGTCTATCTATGAATTGAATGACCTGGTACGAACTTTGAGACGTTTATCGCAACTATATAAAAATTTCTTATGAATTAATTTCACTATTCATCAAAATAGCAAATTTCAATTTTTCATTTCTAACAATTAAATATTTAAGAAAATTTTGGCACATCAATCGACATAACAGAGTCTGTTGGATCATTAAAGATAATAAGTTGATCCAGTTTTAAAAGGAAATGCATAATTTAACAATTGTGGCCAATTATTCTTATAATAGTTGTGTCGAGTCGCCTGGTTCTTTGATGGACCGATGTGCGTCTGCGCAACTCACACTTTCAAATAAAAAATAACATGAAAACGTGATAAATTTGAAATCAACAGAAAAAAAAAATGTTTCATCATGTGAAATTAATCAAATGAATTTCATACGATTATGTCGTTGGAAAAATTTATTTCATCACACATGAATCATTGTCATTCCAAGAATTAAATGAAGGGATAAATATTATCAATTGAAGTGGCGAAGAAAAAGAGATAATGAGCAAATTTATAATATTACCAAGATGATATGTAACGATTGGCAAAAGAAGCCAGTACTATCTCAATTGACCTATGACTCAATTTGTATTCAGTATATCCGTTTTATCACGCTCACTGCATACACAAAGAACTAATGTGTCCCATTGAGCTCACTCCATCCCGCGAACTCACAACGGACAGACAAAATGACGAGTTACAACGTACTTGTCCTCTTTGCCATTCTGGCTTTCACAAATGCCGAAATTATACACTTTGACAATTGTGAATATCCTGAAGGTGAGTTGAATTATTATTTTTCTCATATTGCTTATATATGTGAAATAGTTCAATGATACAGAACGAGAGAATAATTTTTCTTCTGTTATAGGGACTGTATTAAATTGCACGATTCACGAGGTCCGAGTTAATCCGTGCAAGGAAGCTGCCCAAGGCAAAGCCTGTCGTATAAAACAATCTACAAATGCCAGTATTTCTTTTGATTACACTGCAAGTAAGTTTCCATTTTTTTTTTTTTTTCATCTTTTAACAATAGAAGTTTATAAAATCTTGAATTTCTTATCATGTTGAAAGGGCGATGATATAAAAATATTTTAAATGTTCATTTGATAAACGAACTTTGGATTTCGAGGTGGAATATGAATAAATGGTTGAATGAACTGGAATCAAGATGGGAATTAAATAAATAATAGGAAATTGTGTATTAATATTTTAAAGAACATTTGAAACTGTTCTATTTCTATTCATGGGGTAGTGTATTTTATTACGACAATTTAAGTACATTTCTGAGTGAGTGAAGATCTTATTGAACTCTGAATCACTTCAGTGACATCATCAATTATTGGTTCAAATGAAATTTTTATTGTTATTGTTTTTAATAGATTTCCAAGGCGACACTTTGGAAAGTCGCGCTTACTGGGCCAATAAAGTGATCGATTTACCCTTTCTCGGGATGGAAACTGACGCCTGCGCGTCAACAGTTTGCCCTGCTCAACCTGGACAAAAGCAAACTTACTCTATTGAACTACCGATTTCCAAAAAATTCCCGTCCGTAAGTTCATTTCGATAAATTATGAAACAGATGAGAATAATTCAATCGATATTTCTATGAAGTTATCAATCGGATAACAAAAAAATTTCCTGTGTTGAGGAACAATTTAGAAAAGCGAACGATATCCTCACCAAATAATTTCTCAATTTTATTTGTAATTCATTCTAATATTTTAATTTATTTTCACCAGAGAACATACGATGTCAAATGGCGACTTTGGAATGAACAAGAGCAAGAGTGTTGTTTCATATTTCGACTCAAATTACACAAGTGAAAACCTCTTCTTATATTGAAAAATTAAAAATTATTCAAATCTGAATTTTTAGTCCTTCATGACGACTATTGTAACTAATCTAAAATATTAATAAAAGATTTTAGGCATAATGTAATATCTGTGAGACAACTGTTGTTCATTTGTAGGTAACAATCTTTGAATTCACCTGCAACAAATTGTGTCGTTGAATCTCAATTCGATTATGATTGATTAATCATCCTGAAAAAAAAAGCTCACGCTGCGGACAGGATTCGAACCTGTGCGGGCAAAGCCCATTGGATTTCGAGTCCAACTCCTTAACCACTCGGACACCGCAGCAACCATCACATCGAATTTTATTGATAACATCTTGTTTTTTATGATTAATAATATTCAATTTTGTCAAAAGAGTTTTGCAAAATTTTGGGAAATAAATTCATCACACGAAAAAATATCACAAGTTCTCAATCGTCCATGCGTCACACCCCAGATCAAAAATCCTTTCACTCATCATATTTCTTTTCTTCGTTTTATTATTGTTGAAATTCCATCGTAAAAACAGAAATTGTGATAAAATTTCAGTCACGCTCGTCGAGTCCTAACTGTGACGTTATGTGCGTTTATATTGCCGGATGTGGCTTGCGATGGACGATTTTTAGTAGATTCAAAGGTAGAAGGTAGACAAGACCACAAGATAAAGTAAAAGATCTTTCGTTCGAAGAAAAGAATTGGGGTTGGCAGAGCTAAAGAATGGACAAAAAAAAGGTTGGTGTGACAAGAAACCAAAGCAAAAAAAAAAAAGAAATAAAGGAGGTGAAAGAAAAAAAAAGGTCTAGAGGAAATGTTGGGGAGGAAGTCGACTCAAGTGGATACGGAGTCTCATATAGTGGTAATCCAGCTTGACAATTGTGACCTATATAGCTCCATATTCATCTAGATATTGTGCGAAAGAAACCCATATAAGAAATGTTATCGAGACGTCTTATATTCTTCACTTTGAAATTCCCGCTGCTCTTTTGTCATGCGCATCACGCTTTTTTTAATTGGTCAACAAACCACCAGAGGTCTGACTCTGTCAATGAATCTTTCACATCAGGAATTAAATGAAATAAAACTAAGAAATAAACAAACGAAAGATTCTGAGAAAATAAAAAGTCAAGGACATTCGAACAATTTCCCAAATGACAAATTCAAATGTATCAATTTAATATTCAATTTTTTATCTTTATCGAAGCCCAAACACATTTAGAATAACTCAGTTTACCCAGTGAAAAATTAAAATAGTCAGGAGTGTAATCTCCTACTTAATTTGCCCGCGACCACAAGGAAAAAACGGAAAATTCGAATTGAATTTCAATGTAGATAACAATGTCAGCACATTGATAGAAGAAATAATTTCAATCACCAAAATCAAAATGGACTGTTCCAGTGAACAAAACAATGAAAGACATTGAAATTAATCACTCACGCAATTACTTAAATTGTTAGTTGGGCCCAGTGTCGGCATATTTGATGTAAATACCAAATGCCGTCACTGAACTCCAACTGTTGGCATACGACTCACCTGTTGGCCTGCACAACACATTCAACGACTCAACAGTACCTGGCCGGGGTTTCAATCGCGCGGATCCACGCATTCGTAACAACATTTCCATATCTTTATCATTTTTTTTTAAATCATTCTCATCATCATTTTCCATTCGCTAAATGTTCATAAAAATATAACACACGACTAACAAATTCTCAATGAACATCACATAAAATTAAAAAGTGAATTAAATAAACACAAATAACCTAAAGTCCATGAAATAAATTTAAAATTAAATATTATACAAAAATAAATAACTTTATCAATCGATTAAATAATAAATAAAACAACTATTTACCACTGCAAAAGTCTTCTCGATTCCTTCATCAAACAACGCTTCGTCAGAAGGTATCTATACACATAAATTTCTCCCAAGTGTACTCTCGTAATCGCACAATTCATTCTACGCATCTCTCTTACTCTCCATTTATCCACCTATGAAGACGTTACAATAGCAAAGACACGAGAGCAAATATAAATTTCGTCAGCCCGTGCCAATAGCAATGTAAACAAGATTATATAAACTCAATTCACCTCGTGCTCTTCCACAAAAAGAAAGAAACAATTGACAAAAAATGAAAAAATAATAACAACACCGATAAATCAATATCGATATGAAACAAATTAACTTGATATGAAAGATAAAATAGAAACATTGAAACAAAACGAAATAAATTGGTTCGAAAAAAAAAAAAAAAGGGAGACGAATGGAAAAAAAATTCACATGTGAACGAAAACAATCCGAGTAGATTCTCTCTCTACACACACACATACACACACATAGTTTGCAACTATGTGCTGGGTCACGTTCCCTGAGTTCCATTCCCATAGAACCACGATAACCGTGACGACGTCGCACGGTTCTCGCAAGACATACGAATGTGAGCCCCTTACATGTATATCTATATATCTAAATACATACAAGCAAACCCTACTCTGCCAATTCTCTTCGCCATTCCAGCTCCCCTATTGTCGTCACGACAACGATTAAATGAATCCACACACACACACACATATATGTCTATATATATAAATTCTTATCTTTTTGCATTATATGATAAACATCAGCTTCGTCAAACATCAGATAATGCTTACGCGTTTCGTGGTTTTCACATTAACTGAGATATAATCCAATATAACCAACACAAAAAGATAAAATAACCGTATGTACAATTTTAATTGTCAATTGTTTGGTAACAGAGTGATGATAAAATGATAGAAGAATTACCGCATCGATTGTCAGATGATAAATCAGTTGATTGGTATGCCAAGGATGCAAACAAGTTCCGGAATTTTTAAATTCATAAAAAGAAGAGAATGTAAGAGAGAGAAAAAAAAAAGATAAAGATATTCACACGAGAGCAACAAGTTGAATGTATGTATATACGCGCAAACCTGACGACTGTTATATACACAGCAGCATCAGTATGTAGATAGGATATGTACGCCTCTGCGAAATATGCAAATGCAAATGCAAACGCCTCGTGTTGTATGTTGCAGTTGAGTGACCTGCTAGGTATATACATTTGTTTGTTAGAGAAACATAAGTGGTGAGGCTACTTACTTACCCTATATCAATCCATTGCCATCTACCGACATCACCCAATTTAATTGTTCTATTGCTTTGGATGTAGCGCAGGTTATTTTGTTTTTCTCATGCGTGACATGAGATCTCTTCATCACACTGTGAAAATAGAAATGTAAATAGATTTAAATCTGGTTTGTTATTTGACTTTTTAGTATTTTTATGTTTTTGTACATTTTTTACATTTTGTACATTTTCGTTAGTGTTAGAATTAGATTTTTTTTTTATTATTCGTATATGGTCTGACAAACGGAAAGAAAGTTATGTCCTTTGAGGGGTCTAAATAAACAAGCAAAAATAGTGACCAGGTTGTTTGATGATGATGACGAATAAGGCAATGCTCGGTGGGTCAATGCTTACTGGTTTTGCGTTACACTTTACGTACACATGTGTGTGTGTGTGTGTGTGTGTGTGTGTGTGTGTGTGTGTGTGTGTATTTATATATTGTTCTCTCTGTTCAATTGCGTTTGTTGCACGTGCAGGCACTTGTATTTGCTATTTGTGCAATTGGAGTTCTACTCTTGTCGAAAAATTCATGAAAAAAATGATGGAACAATTATTTTTATCGTGTTGGGTATTGTGATGATTTGATTATTAAGAATTTGCTGATTAATTATTTATGTGATGTTATTTTTTCTTTTTGATTTTATATACAGGTGGGAATTTAAAATATGAGAGAGAAAAGACGAGTGGGACGATGCGCGTAAACGGTCATCACACTTACGACTCGTGTCAGGAAATGGGTAAGAGAATTTTTTTTTTTTATATTGTGATTTACATATTGCGTATGACTAGAAGTATTTTTGATTGATGGATGAATAATTCAGTGATGGTGATGTGTGCGAAAATAATTTTATGTGTTCATAATTTTTAGATAGCTTGTCAATCTTTAGAATTTTAATAATTCGTGATAGCAGGAACGAGAGAATTTTCTATGTAATGAAAAACGTCTGCTTGATGACATTTGTGAAGTATTGCACTTATTATATAAATAATAAATTTGAACAAGCAATAAACAAGGGTGCATGGAAGACAGGGTAACGATCTTTTTTTTTTTTTTATGTGCAACCGGTACATTTTCAATGAAAAATTTCTCATCCATAAAAAAAATATTTAAATGCACCTTTTAAACTTGGAAAATATTCAAGAAGACTTTGAGTAAATTATATTTCCATTTATTTGCACGTCGAATATTTCAAATTTATTTCTGACGTGAAAAAAAAAAGAGGAACGAAAATTACGAGCGACCTCGTAAGGTGGAATTTTTTATCATGACTTCATGCAAAAAAAAACAGACCCATTTAACGGATCGATTGCTGTATATATTTTTAGATAGGCGGTGGGTGTGTTTATAATCATTGACAGCTACTTTATATACATAATAACAATATTTGTTTGTGCACAAAGTGGGCGTAGTTTAATTGTAAACTATTAAGTCACCCACTTCACATTGTACAAAATCAACATTTAAAAATTTTCAAACTATTTTAATGACATTCAAATGATATACTGTTTGAATTTCGTATATTTCCGGACGAAATTGCAACGAAATTCTCTCTGCTTTGCCGTTACAAAGAGAATATTTTATGTATTCTGCAACAACGTTCGACGGGGGAGAAAGAAAAAAAAATGAAACGCACGCGCTTATGCGAGTCAAATTTTACTTCCATTTTGCGGCTCGTTTGTCTCGACTCATCCACAAACATATCGATCAAGGGGGGAACAGAAATGTATTCAAGCGTAAAGAGAGGTGTGTGTACACGTATGTGTGTTTATGACCGTCTAGTGTGTCCGCACAAAAGGTAACGCGTCAAGAGCATAAAAAAAAAAGGCGAGGAAGTTTCGACGTGAGTAATTAACAAACATGCGCGCACGTGGTTAGCTGCGAATAATAAATTTTCGCATGATTAATTTTAAATGATTAGACAGAGGTGCATACGAGATGAGTTACGAAACCGCAACATTTCTCTATACGAGAAAATTATTCATTAGAATTTATTTATTCCATGGAGATGAATAGTTAAACTCCAATAGTGAACACAGGCTGACTTAATGTAAATAAACATGAAAAAATCTGTCGAATTTCGGATACTCCAAACCAAAGTCATCAAATCATTGAATAATATTTATTAATGACTCACAAGTAGATAAATTAATTTTTGTAGAGTAATTGCAACACAAATTTTCTAACCAAAACCCAATTAATATTCTTGTTTGAAAAAATTTTTCATGTCAACCTCCAATAATTGACATTTCTCATGATGAACAGTAAAGATAACTTCGTGAAAAAAAAAATATCCAAATTTATTTCCTCTTATACTTTAAAATCTAACCGAATACAATTGCGTCGAAAAAAAAAATTCGAACACCATCAATTAAATTTTATCTATACCACATGATGAATGGTGGAAAAAAAAGTTAACACGGCATATCAATTACAACTCCTCACAAAATTTCCAAAACAGTTAGATCATTATCTTCAGAAAAATTTAAATAATCATTCATCAAGTTTTGTTTTCGTCAGTACTGTGTGAATAATAGAAAAAAAAAAAGAAGAATTACCGTTACGTTTCCCACATTTGAAAATAATCAAACATACAACTGTCATAAAACACAAGTTCATAACAGTTCATTCATTAATATTCATTTTTTTTTCTCCTCTACAGTTGAACATAAAATCGAACATGAAATCTATTCCGTAAAATTATTCTCCTCTCCCATCGTGCCAACACCAGTATAATAAAAACTAATTATTCCAATGCACAAACTTTAATTCTCTCTTTGAATGCACATTATTTACCAACTAATCTCAAACATTATTTCAAACATACGCGAATGTATTACATGGCATCCAAGCTCCGCACCGGAAATTAATGATTGTGTATACGTCCTTCTATATTGTTATAGTGCAATTGTGAGTTTCGTATTAGATGACAATAAACCAAATTGAATAGCGGATATAATTATAAGAGTTTAATTTAATTTTAAACTTGAGAATAAAATAAATGATGTAACATATATGAAAGATGCTACTTTATTTGAATATATAAATGAATGTAGATACATAATCACTACGAGTATTCATATTCATTCTACAAGAATTGTTTATCTAAGAACACGAGGAATAAAGCATAAGTAAACGCATTATTATCTGAACGATCTCGACTAGAGAGAACAGCTATAGGGCGGTGTTATTGATCGTGCCTAAGCAGCTGGACGTATACAGTAAAATTCACTGACAGTAGCGTTGGAACTGCCACGGTGTTAACACACAAACATTTTTTTGTATACACTACGCACGAGGAATAATGTTGGTGTGCCCTTCCAAATTCAATACTCAAAATTTTTACAAAATTATGAAGTTATCGTGTAAAAATTGTTGCATTTTCTTATTACAATCGCGAATTATCATCAAAGATTTTATACTTTCTCCATATAAATTATCCATGAATGAGAATAATATTTATAAACAAAACGTAGTATTAATTGCGAGAAAATTGAATTCTGAAAGTAAATGACTCGAGGAATCCTTTGTGAATTACTAAAGCTAAGATTAAATGTTCAATACTTTCATTGATGACAACTTCTATTCTTCAAGTCCGCGTCATTTTGATCTACAGTTTATTGCTCTTCTTTGATATCTGATATAGAAGAATATCGATTTACCTTGTGCTGTGGAAAGCGAGAATACGAGTATAAGAAGTTGTGTGTGAGGGAAGAAATCACGTCGATGTTTTTTTTTTGTATTGTTGTTATATCGTTTTTCCTTGAACACAACCAAAATATTGCGGGCATAGTTCGAGCGCAGTTCAGTTCAATTCTCTACAGAACATGTGTTATGTAACACAAAGTGTTGCACACGCAACGTATCATTCTCAGTTTTTCACTCTGTTGGTGTCACATGTATATGGAAACAAACACACGAATAGTCATCGTAGTCACCAATGAGGAAAGTTTATTAAATTAATTCTCTGATCTCATATTTATTTATCATGGAAGTTTTGGATTGTGAATGAAATTTGTCGATCAACTGAGACAATGTAATATAAAATTAAAGTTTAATTTACGTTGTGTTGTGTTGTGTGTGAAAGAAAGTTCCAATATGGAAAACAAAAAACATAATAAAATGAAAACACTGTCGTGGTTAGTAAATTCATATTGAATAATATTTATCAATATGTATGAAAGAGGTCGACGGTTGTGGGGTTAATTAGAATGTCCACCGCAGACATGATGGATACAATTGATGAAGCCGAGCAGGCTTGGAGTGAGTAACTATCTGTAGAATATTTTTTTTTTGCATTAGATCTTGTCACCATCTCTCATACATTTGTAATTAAATTCAATTGTGATTCTTCTGTTCCAAGTTTATAAAAAGTATCGACTCCATTATGTATAGAAGGAATAAATCTGAATGGAAAAAAAATAACTGAGCTCAGATGTGTTGAATAGGTGTTGAAAATTACCACCAAGGCATTTGTGAGTTATTTATAAAAGCGGCAATTTTTCAAAGAGATAATATTTATCGCATGTTAAATATGATAAAGTCGTTCCGACCCGCACACAATTTAATTCAATGACGGTTTGGAAATATACCGTGAATGTTGTAATCATCAATTAAATATCATAAAGTAAATAATTTTCTTTCTAAATGTGAAGGAAGAAGTGTTAAACACGAATTGGAATTTTCTATCTGATAATTTTTAACTCTTTATTTAAGTTTGAAATGGAAGAAAAATGATGATTTTGAATTCGACATTTTATTACAGATGAGATGTTGGAATGTGAAACGGGTTCTCTTCTGGGTCGTGTGGCAGATCTTGAAAGACAGTCGTTAGCACAAAGGGACGAGATTGTTTGTCTACGTGCAACATTAGCGGACGCGTTGCGTCGTATTGCCCAACTTGAAGGCAGAGATAAAAGAGAAGATGAGCGGAGCGAGCGACGAAATGACAGACTGGTGTCATCTCCATTGAGAAATGGTCATGCAGCTCTCAGAGGTACAGTTGCTACAAAATTATTTTCGAATTTATTCACAATTTCTTGGAGATGTGAGAAAGAAATTGAATCTTGAAATATGAGAAAATTCCGAACATTCAATTCATTTTTATGATGTGAAGAATTCTACAGATTCACTTCACTTGCAAATTGTATTTCTATCATTGTTGTTTGAACACACCCGTCTTCAAGTCACCTTGACTCGTATCACCGAGCGCACAACGGAAACCCTACGAGGTCAACCTAATTCTCGAGGCGAAAGTTCGTGACGATGTATAACAAACTGAGAAATTTTAAAGGCACACGCGATATTACACTTAAGGTCATTTACGTTTCAGTCATATTCTCATATTTGTCATGACACAAACTTGTCATTCATACAATTTCTAAATTGCTTTGCATATTTCATTCAATTCACAATTTAATAAGTGAGCAATGAATATTTCTAGCACAATTTGTGTTCATTAGTTTTATTATTTGAGAGTTGACTGAAGATAAAGTGAAAGAAGTGACAATTATGAATAGAGAACATTGAATACTTGATGATATTCAAGTGGTGAAATATAAAATGAAACAATTTGAACATTTGATTGAACAAATCAACAAAACGAAAGATAGGCAATAAAATTCAATTCTTGACACAAAGTTTCCCAAGTTAATATTTACTCTCATGTGAAAGTTTGATGAAGGTTGCCCACAATTTTACCAAGTGTACTCAATTGAAAGTGTGTTTTTCAAGTAGTTTTGTATCGTCAGACAAAATGAACAAAATCAATTTGAATTATTCTCGTAACATTTCTCAAACTTGTACTGAAACAATAAAAATATTGAAAAAAATTCATATGAACTGTCTGAAGAAAATTTAACTGAGAACTCTTCAAAATTCAATTTACGAATGAAAAAGTTTCAATGTACAATTTATATATTCCGTTCATTATTTTTCTGGAGCGATTCCAAAAATTTGGTGTCTCAGCCGTTGATTAACTGAAGTGTCCTTCAACTGTGTTGGTAGAGGTAAAAAATATCGTTAATAAATTAAAAATGAAATTTATTCTTCCAACGACATAACAGTATATTATCAATTGTGAATAATAAAAAACGTGTTATTGAAATACGAAACACCGTTCTACGTGATAAGAATATCGTAAATAACAAATATTGATAAATTTCAATAAAGAAACATGAGATAAAATTAAAATGTTGAGTTACGTGAGAATTGTATGACAGGAAGAGGGCATTGTATAAAGACAATGACAACAGGCAATAAAAAATAAGTGACATTAATAATACAAATAAATTTAATGAATTCAAAACGTTTTTCAGGTGGCCAAAATTCTATTCAGAAAGATTCAAGAGTCCGGCAAACAAACGCGTCATGCTTGAGAACTTCATCATCATCTGGTTCCACTCAGGATGTCAGAGATTCAAATTCAAGTCCCAGGAGACCAGTCAGCTACGCGGCCCCATCACAATTACCCCAGAGGTAATATAAAATGTTTTAAACGGAGTTTAATGAAGCTAATTTTAATTCATGAATTTCAGACGTTCTGTGCATTATCAGTCAACGGGTTCTTTACATTCTGATAGTCCAAGTAGCAGCAGTGTCTCACCGGTGCCATCACCAAGCCCAAGAGCGACACCTCTGCCTGTATCCAGGTATTGAAATATTCATTTCTGGTAAATGACATAAACTGTTTTATTACTCGCGCAGATAATCGATAAAGACTAAGTCACTTCCTTATCTATTATTGCATTATCACTTATGTCATTTACAAAATTAGATCCCCAACAGCCCGAATTAATGGGCCGCCACCACATAGTAGTTTGAGACGTGCCAAGCGATGGTCATCAACTGGTGATTTTACACATTCACCACAATCGCCAAGCAACAATTCCCAATTGTCTGGGTCGAGGTAAATTGTTAAAGAAGATTTATTTCAAGCAGAAACCTTCACCGACATTTTTTCTCCATATTTTCATTCTCATTGATCGTCCACCACTCAACATGGCCTCCCATATCCATTCATGTTTCATTTTATTTTCAATTCTATTCTTATTCTTTCATTTATTGCACCGCATGTCTTTTCGTTTGCATTATCGTGACTTTGTAGATTGTCAGCATCAACCAAGTCACTGTTCAACCTGTTCAAGCCCCCAGTCATGAGCAACGTCAAACACGGGTAAATAGTTTCATTTGTGCAACTTTCACTCAAGTGTATTTATATGTATGTACATACATATGCATGGATATGATCACATTAGCAATTTTTTTTTTGCTTAATGTGTACGTGAAAGAATAGGAATATCATAATTCAACTATTATGACGCGCTTCGTTGATGAAGAAAGTAATCCATTTCCGTTGTCCTGACGTAATCGAAATTTCAACTTTCTTCAATGAATATTCGTATTGATTTATCATCCAAATCTATGTGTGTACATATTGAATAAATATTGATGCTTGGCTACTGACCAAAAATTGGATACACGCGCAAAAGTGTATCGCGCAAGGATTTGAGTAAAAACCCGTCAAGGTCTTACAAACATTGCATTCACCGCGACAATATGATTCACTCGGCCCTCAACAAAGTAATAAAAAATAAAAGTCGTCGCGGTTGCTGGCGTCAATGATGTTATGTAGCAAAAACAAGTGGGAGAAACACACATAAGACACTTTTAAAGTAGACGTCGGCAGTTCCAGTCGGAAATTCGAGAGAATAACGTTGGGTTTATCTCTGAGAAATCTTTTTTTTTTTTTCCTACAAGGAAACATTATCTCATTGTTCATTCTCATTTCAAAATAGCACGATTGCATGAATAAACCAACATTGGTGTTCATATGATAAGACCGATCAATGGACTGAGAAATATCAATTAATCTGGATTTGAATGTGAACTTCATATTCTTGTACTGTTATATAGTACACGCGATATGCAGTTGAACGATCAAGATGGCTCTGTGCGGATTTATCTCCGTGGCCGACCAATCGTACTTTATATTCCAACACCATCAATAGACACCTACGACCTACACAAAGTCAATACACCACCACAGAGCAAACTAAAATTGGATTGGGTTTATGGATACCGGGGACGTGATTGTAGGAGCAATCTCCACCTATTACCAACCGGCGAAATCGTTTATTTTGTCGCTGCTGTGGTTGTTCTGTATAATATGGAAGAACATAGTCAACGACACTATTTAGGACATACTGATGATGTTAAATGCATTGCAATTCATCCGAATAAATTACTTGTAGCAACAGGACAAGTTGCAGGCACTGATAGAAGAGAAGCAATGGTAAAATAAGTTCAATTGACTTGATATGAATTCAATTAGCTGGTCAAAATTTTCCTGTGATTGATCTATGTGAATTTATTTCAGCCACATATTCGTATTTGGAATGCCGTGAGCTTGACAACACTGACTGTAATTGGAAGTGGCGAATTTGACGGTTCAATTTGTTGTCTTTCATTTTCGAAAGCTGATGGTGGAAATTATTTATGTGCTATTGATGAAACATCTGATCATAACATATCAATATGGGATTGGCAGAAAGGAGAACGTGGAACCAAAGTTACCGAGACAAAGGTATGCATAAGAATAGGATTTCTTGGAATCTATTTCCTATAGGGTATGATATTATGGAAATTTTATATAATACAATTCGAAAATTGCAGTGTTCAGTCGACACGGTGGTTTGCGCAGACTGGCATCCGCTTGAACGCAACCAGATAGTTTCGTGCGGCAAAGGCCACGTTTCATTTTGGTCTCTGGACAATGGTGGAATGCTTTATAAACGGATGGGAGTTTTCGAAAGTCGTGAGAAGCCAAGATATGTTACGTGTGTGGCATTTAATCAAAATGGGGACGTTCTGACTGGTGATAGTAATGGGAATATTATTGTTTGGGCAAGAGGTGAAATTATTTTGATTTAATATTCAATATTATGATTGGACACATTCACCGACTTGAATTATTCATGATTGTAATTAAATTCCTAGGTACGAATACAATTGCCAGATTAGTCAAGAATCTACATGAAGGTTCCATATTTTCAATATGTGTTTTGAAAAATGGAAATATTGTGACTGGTGGTGGAAAAGATGGTCGAATTCTTTATTTCGACAGTTCTTTAGAACCAACTGGAGAAGGCGCACAAATTGAAGATCATTTTGGAGGGATACGTACACTGTCAGAAGGAAGAGGATCACAATTATTAATTGGTACAACCAAAAATTGCATTTTAGTTGGTGATATTGAGATGGGATTCTGTCCAGCAATGTTGGGACATACTGAAGAAGTATGGGGTCTTGCTGCACATCCAACACTTCCACAATTTGCAACTGCTGCTCATGACAGATTATTACAAATGTGGGACAGTTTGAGTCATTCAGTTGTTTGGAGCAAAGACATTGGTGTGAGTAGTTCATAATAATTCGTTTCAGATATCAAAAAGTTGGAATGAATGAGAATAGAAGAAATCAATTCCCATTTTTAATTTCAGGAACAAGCACAAAGCGTTTGTTTTTCACCTGATGGAACTATAATGGTGGTGGGTTGCGTGTCTGGAAAGTGGCTAGTTATTGATAGTGAATCGCGAGAATTCTATACCCATCATTCAGATGGTTCGGAACCGCTTCAGGTTGCGTGTTTCTCGCCTGATGGAACTTTACTGGCAATTGGATCTAGAGATAATCACATTTATGTGTATCAAGTCAATGAAGACGCCAAAAAATACAGCAGAGTTGGACGATGCATGGTACGTAAATGGAAATTCATTACAAATAATAATACATCCAATCAAGTATATAACGAAAATAAGAAAGCGAAGAATTATCCACCATTATTAATAATTTATAGCCAAAACGGATACACCGAATCCGAGTAAGGCTCAATATTTCCTATCCAAGTGCAAGAATATCAAATAATTACTTTCACGAATGAATTATTGATCACGAATTTTTATTTTATCATAACACGCGCTTCTTCATTGAAAATTCACTCTCGCTTTTATATCAAATGTTTCTCTAGTTGATTGAGAAGTTTCTATCTTATCCACCGATAATAAAATAATTTTGATTTCATTCATACAGGGACATTCCAGTTTTGTCACTCATTTGGATTGGTCTACAGATAATCAATATTTGCGAAGCAACAGTGGCGATTATGAATTATTATATTGTAAGTAATGTTCCCCTCTAATTTGCGAATAATTAATCAGACATTCCCGATGTTAATCACTTTAAATTTTTAATTAGGGAATGCGGGTGTCTGCCGACAAATCCCGCAGTCGTCAAGTCTGAGAGACGTTGAATGGTCAACGCACACATGCGTGATATCATATGAGACTATCGGTATATGGCCTGAAGGTGCCGATGGTACCGATGTGAATTACTGTAGTAGAAGCAGCGATGGGAAACTTATCGCAACTGGTGATGATTTTGGTAGAGTCAAATTGTTCTCTTATCCGGCCAGTCAGCCAAAGGTAATGTAGAAAATTATTTATTAGTAAATACAAAATGTTGTTAAAAATTTAATCATTGAATTGATGATTCTAATTCATTTTCATTTATTTTCCAGTCAATTTCTCATAGTTATAGTGGTCATTCGAGTCACGTAACAAATGTAACATTTCTACAAGACGACACACGTCTTGTATCGACTGGTGGTGGTGACACCAGTGTTCTCCAATGGGTGGTGAATTAAATAAGATAGTCATAAAGAGAAATAATAAAATCAAAAATAAAAGGAAAGATAACAAAACAGAAGAATATCAAAAAATTTGGCCTCATTGTCGAAGTGTGTGTTTTCTCTGAAATGATTCACAATATCGTCACGATATACCGTCCACATTGAAACATAAACAGTTCAAAAAAATATTCTGACACACAGATGAACATACGATCAGCGTAAATAATCATTTCAACAAATTCAATATTTTTGTGTCAAACATTTATCAAAAATATTTTTTCTACGATTTAAATTATTCAAGCGTGTTGTATACACTCATATATATATATATACACATAATATCTGATCATTCATCAGTAATGCACAAGAATTTCATGAACATTGTAAATAAATACAAGAAAGAAAAATCATCACGCATCTATTTATTTCTCCATTGCCTAATTTAAACATTTATTCATTCATCAATTTTTTTCTCCTCTAATAATTCGTCGGCCTTCATTTTACACAAAATGAAATCAAATTAATAATCAACGTCAAGCAAACAATTTCTAAATAATAATTCACTAGGTTAAAAGGTCTTTGACAGATTAATTTTTCATCGTAGGAGTAAAAATTAAAGCTTTTTAAATTGAAATCATCAGTGATGGTCAATTGTGTTGGGCGCATACTAACCTACAGGACGATATACTCAACACCGTGCGCAACTCATTCATGCAGTCTTGCGACACACTCTCAAGACATTATTACACGCTCGATTACATAAAGGAATCCACCATAGGCAATTTTGTGTATATGTATGCAGTTACATTTATGTATGTACATATATATGTGGAGTTTGCAACTATACACACATACAAGGTATCCAATAGCTCTTTCTTTCCTTTCGCGAGCGCTCTCATACATGCACATACATTCTTCAATGGTGCACGCGCTTCTGCGCGCTTCGTCTACCTCCAATGTATGTTTATATATGCTTTGCGCTGCGCGGAAGTAGGACACCACTTTCCCTTGCGTCGTTATCGCCTTTGTTGGATGTATTGTCGGATACATTATTTTTTTTCCACCCTATAATTTACACGCCCGTCGAATTTATACGTAGACAATTTGAAAAAAAAAACCCCAAATTTATAGTCAATTTTTTATTGAAGACAATGGAAAAATGAAAGTATTATATATCAAATTCTTTTTACAACCCTACAGAATTGATATGGATATAAATTCCTTATCGCGCTTGTGGTTAATTGGGGTCCGACGTTGTGGGGTTCAAGATTGAATGTCACGGAAAATGATACGAGTTTGAATGATACATAAATAAAAAGAGGAAGAAATAACGTTAACATTAGATGACAGAAAGAGAGAAGTAAAGACATAAAATTGTGAAGATACCCATGAGCTTATACTCGACTTCGAATTAAGGACCAGACCAACCGGTTTTTCGTTCCCTTCCTTCGCCCAACACCCACAAAACGAGATGCACCCAATTTTTTTTTTATTTATTCATTTTTCTTTTCAATATGTTCTTCTTCGTCTTTTTATTTTTATTCTCTGGCTTGATTCGCTTTTCACAATATATTTTTATATTCTATTTCTTTTTTTGTCGTTCCATCTTGATGTTCATCTTCATTTTGCTCTTTCTCTCTTCCCATTCTTATTTCTTTTGCTTCCATATAACAACACACGTGTTCAAAACAAATCTAAATCCACTTTATTATCAATTCTTTCAAATCGTTCAAAGAGCAGTTTATTTTGGAAATGGTGATTGAAAAATACTTTACTGTAAAAATAATTCAGTAGTTGGATGTTATTCTGTATAGATGACGTTGTGGTTGTTGTTATATTCTCGATAGTGAGTGAGAATCAGTGCCAGGGAATTTTCTTCGTCACTCTTGTGGTTGCACGTCGATATATGAACGCACAGAATACATAAAGAGGTGCATTGTTGCACGATGTGTCGTGTGTCTCGACGTTTCTCGGACGCAGAGAATGTCAACGTGTGATACCTGCGCCAACTAACAAGAATCTCTTGGGCTTTTATTATTATTTTTTTTTTCCTCTTATTTTTCCTCCAACTTCCAACTTTAGCCATCTACGTAAATGCAAAACGAATTCCCCTCAATCACACAAAATTCAACGGATCCTCGTCATGTCTCGTACCGTGTAAATTCATACTGTTTCACATTCTCCGTCTCTTTTATTCCTCTTTCATTAATCGACAACACGGAAATGAGTTCCGGTCGTAGCACAACAATCACTTCCGGCTCAATGCTTATTGTGAAAAGTGTCACACAATTGTGCAAATAGAATAAAAAATATATTCCAATGTACATTTATATGTTGAGAATAATGCGAATAAAAAGAGAAGTAGCAATAAAAAAAATTGCAACTTTTTTTTATATTGTTAAAATTTGTTAGAAAAAATTCGATAAATCAGAAGAAATTAACTTTGATGACAAATTTTAGAGAAACAATTCAACGACAACGAAGTTCACAAGTTTCATTGTCAATATCAACTCTATCCACTAGAACATGATTAATAAATTACTCATGACAATGACAGTTTCAATATGAATCAACATCCCATAAAAAAAATTCGACAAACCCGTATATATCCGAATAAAAACAACTGTCATCATATGAAACCCCAGACAAATAAAATGTTCATATAAAGTGAAGGGAGAGAAATCATAAAGTAGTTTTGGATGATTATAATGTTGATTGGGAGACGCCCTCGATACAATATGCCAACATGCGGGTGGTTAATGGGACACACGACATGCTCTACTGTCGGCTTTTACAAATATGATTGCACTACAATACTCGTATAATATACAAAACATATGTACTAACTCACACACGTACACAAAGACATATATACAGATAATTTTCAAAGTACATTTAAGCTCTGATTGTTCTGCTACTCTAAACGACGAGACTCGTGGGACCTTTCATTTTCACACGGAGACGAGTTTTCAATTGTCAACAAACACACGTAAACACTACGCAAAAATAATTCACTAAATTGTCATGACTGAAAAGGAAAAAACAAGAAAAAAAAAGCCAAACCACAAAATCAACCATCGATATTTCAATTTTCATATCAAATTTTTAATTAAGAATGCAAAAATGATGAAGAGGATCCTATCGATGAGGGGTTGATTACTCATGTCTGTTGAAATAAACCACAAGACATCCTTGTATATATTGCCGTAATGGAAAATTGGAAGGTCAGATGAAGTATGTATACATACAGAAATGTTTTTTATATGTATATGAAGACGATGCACCCCGAAGACCGGATCACCGAAAGGGAAAAAAGACGATAGGGAGGGATCCCGTCAGAGCGATGTGCTGGCATTATACCCTGAATTGAAGTCGGGACAAGCCAGAGATGATGGAGCAGGAGAAGGAGTTGGTGGTGAAGGGGAGGAGTGAAAGAAGACACAGAAAGAGAAAGAAAAAGTAAGAGTCGAGAAACAGGTTTTATTATCCTCGCGGCGGCTTCAACGACGAGATGTGGCCAAGCATCAGCGAGTATGGTGGTAGCAAAAGGAGACAGAGTGAAAGACGAAAAACAACACAACACAATGTACATCTATATATGTATAGATGTATTGAAAAGAAACAAAAATAAAGACATTGGCAAATTATTTCACTCTATTTTTATTATTGACACTGCCAATAGTTCGTTACAATCACTTCAATTTATATTCATAGAAATGTTTTGTTTTCTTGACGTTTCTTTTTTTCCCGGCTATTTTATGTTTTTGTGTGTTGTGTGTTTGTTATGCATGTGGATGTTTGCGTGATGGAAAAAAAAATTGGAGTGTGTATGAGAATGGTGGAGAGAAAGAAACAGATGAGAATAAATAAAAAGAAATATGAAACGAGACAGATCACGCGTCTTTCATTTGCGCATTGAATTTGATTGGACGTTTTATGATGAGGGCGAGGCAGTGTACTCTCTTGCACACATGTCTTTCACTCTCTAAACATTCGTTGTGTTTATGTATATATATGTGTGTGCATATTGGCATTACTTGTCCTGTTGAGTCTATTTTCTCTATCAGTCAGACACCAAGCGCGTTGTCCAATAAATGCACGCGAGAGCCCTCTTTAACGAGCCACGATAAGAGTTTATCTCATGTATGCGAGTGACCAATGCGCATATGTTGGAATGGCGCACTGTGGAAATAATTTACTGATTGTATGACGCATAAATTGCAATGACAATTCCATTTTATGAATAGTGGAAGGAGAACAAAATGAAAGTGAAATGAAAACGATTTTTTTGCCAAATAATTTTGTAATTTGATCGCAGATGAATTTACCACTCTGCGATGACTTTTAACCACAAATTTAATTACATAACCTCGAACATTTTCGAATATCCATTCATATAACGATCGTAAAACTGTAATCATGTTGGATGATGAGAAAAAAAAATTATAGAGAGAAAAAAATGAGTGGAAAAAAATTTTGCACTAACGTTAAATTTATTCAGATAAAATTGTAGCATCGTGTAAAAAAATAATTCCAGAAGCGCAATTTGTGCGTTCTTTTGAGAGGTTTCCAGAGGTTGAACAGAAGTTTGTCAGGTTCTTCAACACAAGAGTCAGCTCTCATAAGCGAGTAAAAAGAGGGGTCCATGCGCGCACAGACGACGCGTTAAACACATGTAACGACAACCGCCATTTCATATGCATGACGCGACACGAGAGAGGAGAACGGGAGACGCGCGATGGTGGTGTTGGGTATTTATTCTCTTCATACACAATATACACATCGTCGACTTTGAGTTTCTCTCTTGCTCACAAAAGTTTTATCATAATTTCTCAGCTTCATGTACTTGAATAATGGCGTCACGTTTCTGAACTTCCTCCCATGCATTACATATACATCACTTCGACCACATCCACACACCTCAACTGAATATAATTCTCAATTTATTTTGGCCAATGGACACAAACAACCAAAAAAAAAAAAATATCATCAAAAACAAGGAAAAAAAAACTCTCAAATATTTTTTTTTTCCCATTCATCCAAGTCCGCACTTTACTCCTTTCAAAATTCTCTCTTCACACAGTCTTAAGTCTTTGTATTAGATAAAATAAAAATAAATACACACACTCAACATAGAAGAAAAGTAAATGCACATGGTGTGCGCTAGGCAAACGATCCGTCGTGTATTTACACTTGTTTTTATCGCAATTAACAAATGCATGTGAGTGCGCGAGAAAAGGTCAGGGCGAAATGTTATACAGAAACATAACGTACATAGTGAGTGTGAAATATATAAAAATGAATGTCTGTAAATTGAGTATATACAATTCATATAAAAGTTGAAAAGATGATGAATCGTGTGTATAGCTATATAGTTGAATTAAAGTTTGAATGACACAGACTGTACTGTAAATTTGTATCAATTGTCGCAGTACAGCTGCAGCTTCAATTTATTGTGGGATTAGAAACAATGAGTGGGGTCAACTGGATGGTCCCTATACCTCCTTGTCAGTATGTACAGCCTCACATACAACGTCTTTTTTACTCACTTATATGTTGATAGATCTTTGTCGCCTGTGACGTCATTATCCGAAATTGCCAGATGCTACACATTACTTGCTCTGTATGCCATTTCGATCTCTTTACTTTTGTTAATGCTCTCTCTTCTTCACATCTATTGCTTCTATGTATATTTATTTATTAATCAATTCATTGACATATTCATTGAGATGTGAAACAGACTAACAGTCAATTTATATGTTATGTGGTAAAATAGATCATTCATATGAGGGACGAATGAGGAAACGAATGGTAGAAAAAAATATTGTGTAAATAAATGAGAGAACGTGTGTTGCAAATTAACGTGAAATATTTGATTATGATTTGTTTAATTTATTTTTTTTTCACGTCTGGTTTGATAAATGTACAGAGAAAATTATTAAGATTTTATTATTTATTATTTCTTAAAAAGTATTTACTGTAGTAGAATATTTTTGTGGAAGAATTTTGCGTGACATCGGTGTTTCCTTTATTTTATTTTTTTTTCGTGATGTCATGGAGATATTTTCTTGTGTTTTTTTTTTTTATTGGAAGGAACAAGTTAAGCCGAAGAGATGTGAAATTGACTTTTGTATGGATTATTTATTTCAAGGAGAAAGTCGAACTACTGCAATGTAAAGTGTGGAGTGAAATGCTGACAATGCAACATGTTATCAAAAAGTGACTGTGACAATGATAGAATGAAGAATCTAGAGCTCGATTTTTGTGTTGAAGGATATTTTGAATGAGGTGGCAGAGCTGAAATTAAACTTTTCATCGAGGTATCAGTTGTGGATGTTGTGAAACTCGATACGAAGTGTATTTAGTGTCTAGTTTTTTTATTTTTATGTTAATATTCTGCGAAAGTCATGACCGAAGTGTTGTAGTGACCTTCGAGAGCTCTCATATGAAAGAAAAAAGAAAACAAAGAGTTTTTTTCATCAGCATTTATTTTTTTTTTTACATGAAGAAAAATATTCATTTTTTTTTCTCTTAATCATTACGAAAATTGAGTTCATTGAGCAACTTTGATGAAATGATTGAAATTTTGAAAATAAAAAGCACAAGACTGTAAAAAATTTTATTCAATCAAGTGTGAGAGTGTGGTGGAGAATTCGTAATGTATATTTGAAGTGGGTGTTGTGAATATAAAATGAAAATATCGCAAATTGCTATTACACTCCCTCAAACTTTCGAAATATGTTGAAATATTGTTGTGATTAATTTATATGAAGAAACGATCGCTGATTTTGGATAATTTTCTATACTTCATTATCGATTGTTCAACAAAGATACAAAATAAAATTTAAAAAAAAACTGAACAGTCACAAACGTAATTGTAATAATAAAAATTCTGTTCGTGATCTCATATTGTATGAAATGACATTTCGTTCTCCATGTGTCAGAAAAATGCCAGAACATTCTCACATTAAATATTGAACCAGCGCCCATCAGTATTCACGTCATAATTGAATAAGCACACTAACTCTAGACCTATCAACACTCTTGGTCGACATATTCCACATCAATCCTCAAATACATTACGATACAAATTAAATTCGACGTAAAAAAATTGTACCGAAAATTCACACCCAGCGTGATGAAATTCAAAGCTTCTCAATGTTATTACTCAGTCCATAACCTCAAACTTTATATACTTGCATTAAATATTATACTCTTTCACATGAAGGGTAACCCTTACCACATTTTCCAACCCCCTAAAATGCACTCGCTAATTTTTTTAATCTCATCCTGACATGAAATCCTTCTCAACTATCATCACAACTTAATTAAATTTTTCTCATTTAATTCTCATACTAAAACTACCCGACCGCACACGCATTTGAACAACCCCAAAAGGTTCACTCACACTGATATAATTTTCATTGGCATAAACAAACTCTTCCAATTTATTCATCCCCAACTAACAAAATGTAAAAATTATTCACAATAATCACAAAAATCTTCTTTTTCCTCCAACAATCCTCACAACAAACAAAAAAACAAAACGTACATCAATCGATAACATTATTTGCTAATATACTTAAGCAACATCGTGTTTTGTTTATTCATATAAGATTACAATTGATGTTATTCCAATTAATTCACTGATAACCCGAGGTGATGGGTGATAATTATAGTTCAAACTCTGACGTAGTTATATTAAACTATCAAACATATAAACTATTGCATTGTAGTACATAGACGATTGGGTTAATGGATGAATAAATTCAAATGACGTTGAGGGTGGACATTATGAGAAAAGAGAGTAATATAAACAGTGCTACACAAAATGAAATGAGATAAACTCTGAGGGAGAGGCCAATAACTATATCCACATACATCGTCTACATACAATGAAACACAATTTTATCATTTCATCTCACTTTACTCATTCACATCTCTCACTCACACTCACAATCGTAATATCCACCATTCCAAGAAGTGTACAGTCCCCAAAACAAGTACGTACCAAAACTCAATTTAATCAAACGATCACCATCAAATATAAACAATAAAAAAAAATCATAAAAATTTATCAATCAAACCACATCAATAAATCAACCAAATTCTACGAATAATTCTCACCACATTCATTACTCATCATTCAAATTGATGAAATCTGTCTCAATGACAATAAAAAAAAAATAGTTGAAGATAAAAAAAAATGTGAATAAATCAATGAATCAAAAAACGTTACAGAAACTAAAATTAAATAAATTTCGCAACAACATTTATCGCTTGTTTATGAATATAAATCCATAGCAACCTCATAACTGCATTAACGTCAGTTATAGATAGACTAAATAAAAAAAAAGGAACACTGAATGACTCTGCACAACGACGATTTTACGAGGGCGCGAGTTTAACCGTGAGCACAGAGGTGAGATGAAATAAAAATGATGCAGTCTACCTATAGATATCCATCCAGACATTTACACATATGCATACATGCACAAATATACACCTGGATTGTACTGAATCAGTGCAAGCCGTTGGTCGGTGACTCGAAGCCTTCACACACGCATGATAACTCGCATCATTTTCTCTCCCTCACCTCTCCTCTCCCATTGCATATTCTTTTGCATATTTTTTTACATCCAACTGCCATAACCATAAACGAAAAAAAATTATCATGACAAAAATATTTCGATAATCAAAAAAAAAAGACAGTTATGTCGTCATTCATATTTTTATTAACTTTCTTTTCGTGTATGCATTCGTCTTATAAATGTTTATATTTTTTATTTATTTTGTCTTTACGTATTGAAATTTATCTGTAATGTTGGTTTGTACATGTTTGGTACGCGGTCATCTATATAATTATGAGCAAACGGAAGCCACTCACCATCATCTATATACTGATAAAAGTGCAATCATAAATATAAGACGATGACGAGAGCCATTGTACGCGCATGTGCGCACGGCCATGAACACATGCGGCGATACGGAACCTCTCCTTTGTCCGTCAACTGTTGGCTATGCGTGTGTGCGTTTTATTTGCGTGCCCAAGCGCGTGAGGTGTATGAGAACGAACCAACTATGTATATATATATA